>JAQQST010000673.1:0-14838 GCA_028646485.1 Cryptoprocta ferox
ATAGTCTCTTGAGTTGTTCAGTTTAGCCACTCTGACTGGCGTGAGGTGGTATCCAAGTGTGGTTTTGATTTGTATTTCCCTGATGATGAGTGATGCTGAGCATCATTTCATGTGTTTGTTGGCCATCTGGATGTCCTCTTTGGAGAAGTGTCTCTTCATGTCTTCTGCCCATTTCTTCACTGGATTGTTTGTTTTCCGGGTGTGGAGTTTGGTGAGTACTTTGTAGATTTTGGATACTAGTCCTTTATCCGATATGTCATTTGCAACTATCTTTTCCCATTCTGTCGGTTGCCTATTAGGTTTTTCGATTGTTTCCTTTGCCGTGCAGAAGCTTTTTATCTTGATGAGGTCTCAATGGTTCATTTTTGCTTTTATTTCCCTTGCCTTGAGAGACATGTCAAGTAAGAATTTGCTGCAGCTGAGGTCAAAGAGGTTGTTGCCTGTTTTCTCCTCTAGGATTTTGATGGTTTCCTGTCTCACATTTAGGTCTTTAATCCATTTTGAATTCATGTTTGTGTTTGGTGTAAGAAACTTTCATTCTTCTGCATGTTGCTTTCCAGTTTTCCCAGCAGCATTTGCTGAAGAGACTGTCTTTTTTCCATTGGATACTCTTTCTAGTTTTGTCAAAGATTAGCTTGCCATGTATTTGTGGGTCCATTTCTGGGTTCTCTATTCTGTTCTGTGAATCTATGTGTCTGTTTTTGTGCTGTTACAATACTCTCTTGATGATTATAGCTTTGTATTACAGCTTAAAGTTCAGAATTGTGATGCGTCCTGGAGTGCCTGGGTGGCTCAGTCAGTTACGCATCCAACTTTGGCTGAGATAATGATCTTATGGTTCGTAAGTTTGAGCCCCTCATCAGGGTCTGTGCTGACAGCTCAGAGCTTGGTGTCTGCTTCAGATTCTGTGTGTCCCTGTCTCTCCAACCACCCCCCTCGCTTTCTCTCTCTCTCTCTCTCTCTCAAAAATAAATAAATATTAAAACATTAAAAAAAAGAAATTGTGTCTAGCGTTGGTTTTCTTTTTCAACATTATTATGGCTATTGGAGTCTTTTCTGGTTCCATTCAAATTTTAAGATTGTTTGTTCTACCTCTGTGAAAAGTTCTGGTGTTACTTTGATAGGAATTTCAGTGAGTGTGTAGATTGCTTAGGTTAGTAACACATTTTCACAATACTTGTTCTTCTGATCCATGAGTATGGAAGGTTTTTGCAATTCTTTGTATTCTCCAATTTCTTTCATAAGCTTTCTATAGTTTTCAGTGTACATATGTTTTACCTCTTTGGTTAGGTTTATTCCTAGGTATCTTATGGTTTTTGGTGCAATTTTAAGTGGAATAGATTTCTTGATTTCTCTTTCTGCTGCTTCATTATCGGTTTATAGGAATGCAAACAATTGATGTGTGTTGATTTTATATCCTGCACCTTTGCTGAACTCACATATAAGTTTTAGCGTTTTTTCATGGAGTCTTTCAGGTATTCCACCTAAAGTATCATGTCATCTACAAGGAGTGAAAGTTTGGCTTCTTCCTTGCCAATTTGGATGCCTTTTATTTCTTTTTGTTTTTTGATTGTTGAGGCTAGGACCTTCAGTTGTATGTTGAACAACAGTGGTGAGAGTGGATATCCCTGTCATGTTTCTGACTGTAGGAAAGAAAATCTCAGTTTTTCCCCATTGAGGATGGTATTAGCTATGGGTCTTTCATATATGGTTTATATGATGTTAAGGTATGTTCCTTCTATCCTTACGTTCTTCAAGGTTTCATCATATGATTTTTCTGCATCTACTGAAAAGACTATATGTTTCTTATCCTTTCTTTTGTTAATGTGGTGTATTATGTTGATTGATTTATGAATATTGAACCAACTGTGCAGTCCAAGAATTAATTCCACTAGATTATGGTTAACAATGATTCAATTTTCTAGTATTTTGTTGAGAATTTTTGCATCCCGGGTCATCAGGGATATTGGCCTATAAGTCTCCTTTTTAGTGGGGTTTTTGTCTGATTTTGAAATCAAGGTAATGGTGGCTTCATAAAATGACTTTAGAAGCTTTACTTCCATTTCTATTTTATAGAACTGTTTGAGAAGAATAAGTACTAACTCTTTCTTAAATGTCTGTTAGAATTCCCTGTGAAGTCATCTGGCCCAGGACTCTTATTTGCTGGGAGAGTTTTGGCAATGGAATCAATTTCTTTGCTGGTTATGGGCCTATTAAAATTTTGTTTTTCCTCCTTGAGTGTTGGTAGTGTGTGACTCTATAGGAATTTGTCCATTTCTTCCAGAGTGCCCAGTTTGTTGTCATATATTTTTTTTCATAATAATCTCTTATAATTGTTTGTATTTTTGTGGTGTTGGTTATGATCTCTCATCTTTCCTTCATAATTTTATCTATTTGCGTGCTCTTTCTTTTCTTTTTGAGAAGTCTGGCTAGGGATATATCATTTTTTTTAATTCTTTCAAAAAAACAGCTTTTAGTTTTATTCATCTGTTCTACTGTTTTGTTTTGGATTCTATATTCTTTCTGCTTGAATCTTTATTATTTCTATTTATCTGCTTGCTTTGAGCTTTATTTACTGCTTCTTTCTAGATCCTTTAGGTATAAGGTTAGGTTACGTATTGGAACCTTTGTTTCTTCTTGAGATAGCCCTAAATCACAATGTATTTTCCCATTAGGACTGCCTTTGCTGCATCCCAAAAGGATTGGAGTATCGTGTTTTCATTTTCATTTGCTTCCATGTATTTTTAAATTTTGTCTTTAATTTCCTGTTTGACCTATTCATTACTTAGTAGGGTATTCTTTAACCTTCATGTATTTGAGTGCTTTCCAAATTTTTCTTCTAGTTGGTTTCAAGTTTTATAGCGTTATGATCTGAAAATATGCATCGTATGATCTCGATTATTTTGTACTTGTTGAGGGCTGATTTTTGACTCAGTATGTGATCTGTTCTGAAGAATGTTCCCTGCACACTCGAGAAGAATGTGTATTCTGCTGCTTTAGGATAAAATGTTCTAAATACATATTAAGTTCACCTGGGGCAGTCTATCATTAAAAGCCATTGTTTACTTGTTGATTATATGCTTAGATGATCTGTCCATTACTGTATGTGGTTATTAAAGTCTCCTGCTATTATTGTATTATTATCAGTGAGTTTATGTTTGTGATATATATATATATATATATATATATATATATATATACACACACACACATAAATATTTACTATTGTGAGATCTTCTTGATGGATATACCCCTTCATTATGATATAATGTCATTCTTCATCTCTTGTTACTGTCTTTGTTTGAAAATCTAGTTTGTCTGATACAAGTATGGCTACTTCACCTTTCTTTTTACCTCCATTAGCATAGTAGATGGTTCTCCATCCCCTCACTTTGAATATGCAGGTTTCCTTAGTTTTAAAATGAGTCTCTTATAGGTAGCATATAGTGGATCATGTATTTTTTTTCCATTCTGATACTCTGTGTTTTGATTGGGACATTTAATCCATTTACTTTCAAAGTAATTCTTGAAAACATGAGTTAGTGTCATTTGGTTATGTGTAGAGTTGTGTTTCCATTGATGTTCTCTGGTCCTTTGTAGTCTTGTTGCTTTGGTCTTCTTTTGTTTTCCCACTCAGAGAGCACCCTTTAAAATTTTTTGCAGTGCTTGTTTGGTGGTCACAAACTCCTGTAGGCTTTGTTTGTCTGGGAAAGTCTTTATCTCTCCGTCTAATATGAATGAGAGCCTTGCTGGATAAAGGACACTGGCTGCATATTTTTCCTATTCAGTATATTGAATATTTCCTGCCACTCTCTTCTGATCTGTCAATATTCAATGGACAGGTCTACTACTAACTTTATGTGTATACCCTTGTAGGTTAAGGACATTTCATCCCTAGTTTCTTTCATAATTCTCTTTTTATCCTTGTATTTTGCAAGATTCACTATGATATGTCATGATGGAGACCTTTTTTGTTGATTTTGAAGGGAGTCCTCTGTGCCTCTTGGACTTCAATGCCTGTTTTCTTCCCCAGATTAGGGAAGTTCTCAGCCATAATTTTTCTAATAAATATTCTGCCCCTTTTTTCTCGTTCTTCTTCTGGTACTCCTATGATATGGATATTATTCTGTTTCATGAAATAACTTAATTCTCTAACTCTCCCCTCGTGATCTAGTGATTTCCTTTCCCTCTTTTTTTTGAGCTTTATTATTTTCCTTAATTTCATTTTCTATTTCATGTATTCTGTTCTGTGCTTCTTCAATCCTCACTGTCACAGCCCAATTTATTGTGTTTCTCAAATATAGCACTTTTAATACATACGCCTAGTTCTTTGCTTCTTGATCTCTGCATCAAGGGCTCCCCTGGTTCCTTCTATGCTTTTTTTTTTCAAGCCCCTCTAGTAGTCTTATGACTGTTTTTCTAAATTCTTGTTCAGATACATTGCTTCTACTCTATTAAGCAAGTCCCTGGCTGTGATTTCTTCTTGACTTTTCTTTTGGGAAGTATGCCTCGGCCTTGTTATTTTGACTAAGTTTCTGTCTTTTGAGTGTTTTAAAACTTGGTATGTGTCTTGCACCTGAGAGTCCTAGTGTATTAAAAAAGAGGACATTCACTCTCCAGGTCCTGGCCCTCCAATGAAGTGTTTCTAGTATATGCCGTGTGCACTCTGCTGTTGTGTTTTGGCTGCTCTTTCCCACTGATCTGTCCTCTTCAGAGCTCCTCCTTCCTTGCTATGGTGGAGTGTTTGGACCTTTAATTAAGCGTGCTTTGATTTCTTTGTTGTTGTTGAATTAACCTTCGAAAACATTGGGAGGAGCCTGATCCCATTAAAAGAGAAAAGCAAGGGAAACAACAACAAAACAAACAGAGGATCAAAAAACTATAAGGCTGATTCCAAAGAAAATATAATAAAAAAGCAGAAGAAAAGAGAAAATAAAGAAAAAGAAAAGAATAAAAAAAGCCTGATTCAAAGAAAAAAAAAGGTAAAGGAAATGACAATCAAATCAGAAACTATGAGCCTGTTATCAAAAGAATAATAGAATAGGGGCTTCTGGGTGGCTCAGTCGGTTAAACATCCGGCTTCGGCTCAGGTCATGATCTCGCAGTTTGTGGGTTCGAGCCCTGCATCAGGCTCTGTGCTGACAGCTAGCTCAGAGCCTGGAGCCTGTCTTCAGATTCTGTGTGTGTGTCTCTCTCTGACCCTCCCCTACTCACGCTGTCTCTCTCTCTCTCTCTGTCTCTCTCTCTGTCTCTCTCTCTCTCTCTCTCAAAAATAAATTAAAAAAACATTTTAAAAAAGAATAAAAGAATATAGTGGGGAAAAAAGGGGAAAAAACATTGTCTGTTGATGTCTGAGATGTAGTTGCTGTGCTGGTCTGGAAGATAGGCATACTACATTGACTCGGAGTCAATCTTGCCCTAGTAAATAAGCAGCTGCCAGGCACGTATGGGCAGGGTTTGATGTAATTGGGTCCCGCCTCCACTGGGGGCTGCTCTGTTGCTCTCTGAAGTGTTGGGGGGTAAATGGTGCCACACCAATATCTTGTTCCCAGACTGTGGATCTCAACCCACGCTGTTCAGGCATCCCTCAGAGAATAGCTAGGGCAGCCAGCTTGTCCTGCGACACAACTACCCTGCATCTTTCTTTGGTGCACTGCTGGGATTCAAATCTCAAAGCCTTAAAAGGCCCAGCATAGCACATATCCTTTCCCCTCCTCCAGAGTACTACCTCTCCACCCTGCTGATGAAAGCCTTTGGCTAGCACCTCCTGCACGGTCTTTTTTCCTTGAGAAGGCAATAAACCCTCTTCCAAAAGTACTTGAGAAAGGGAACTGTTCTTTCCCAGTGCATCCCAGAGATGCTTACACCACACTATGTGCTCCAGGGCTGGCTTTCTCCTCCCCAGGAACACACTCCACAGTGCACTTCCAAAACCTCAGAGTTTGAGCTCCAAATGTTATTTGCTAAACAAAACAAAACAAAACCCAAAAAAAACAAAAAGAAACAAACAAAAAAAAAACTGGGACCCTCTGCACTTCTCACTCCCCAGTCCATGGTCCATAAAAGATTTCCTCTTGTGCTAATGCAATGCTGCCCTTTCTCAACCCCGGTCTCTTTATCTCCCTTTTATCTCTCCATGGAAAGGGTTCCTTCTCCTCTCTGGTTCTGCCATTTCTTTATCCACCAATTCACATCCATGTATTTCACACCTGCTAAGCTGTCTCCCTCTAGCTGTGGAGATCCTTCTGCCCCTCTGCAGATCTATTTCTTGGATCTTCCAAATAATAAGAACTCAATACATCTCTGTTTGAGAGACAAGGAAAACCCAGGGCCCCCCTACTTCTCTGCCATTTTCGGTTTCTCCTTTGTCCACTGACCATGACCTGTTTTCCCAAGCACACATCCTGTCTATTGAATCTTTATGTTGTGTATATACTCAAGGGCCTGCCCAAGGAACCAAGAGAATACTGGAGAAATATGTGTGTTTATCACTTGGTGCTTTGGAGATGTCCACAGTTTGGGTGGAGTTTCCTCCCGTAGGGTATTCCCAGAGATATGTGGGTGGTCTTCTTGTTAAAATCTTGAAGCAGATAGTAGTAACCATGCTCCTTTAATTCCCTTTGATATTCTTATCTACTCACTTCCCTTTAGCCTTCATCCCCCCCAGCCATTACAGCCCTCTCTCAAAAACCAGGGTACTATTGGGGAAAAAGGTTTCTCAAGACATGACCATCAAATCTGGGATATCCAGGAAGTCACTTTCTGATTTTCACCTCGTCTATGATAGAGGTTGCTGCTGCTGTTGGCAGAGAGCTAACACCTGTAGTGTCACTAATTTCTATCTTACTCTTATACTGTATTGGAATCTCCCCTAGGACAAGCTGGACTTCACTCTCTCTCACCCATGAGTATGTGCCCAGTCAGTACTCTCCAGGGTTTTTTTTTTTTTCATCAATGGCAAGTGGGTGTAAGGCATGTTCTACAACTCTCTTAAATTCTCAGTCCTTACCAAGGTCTTGTTTATTTTCAGATGCAAAGTTGGGCAAGAGTCTTCTTGGGTCGCTTGTCATAGGGTTCTGAGTTACTTGTATTCATGTATTTATGTCTAATTGGTTTCAAAGGGGGGCATGATAGGAAGAACAACTTATGCTGCCAAGATATTCTGTTTGGGTAATTTTGATGTGTAAAAATATGATTTTGCGATTGTCAGGCTTTTGAGCTAATAGGTCTCAACTTGCAGTGAAGCAAAAATACAACCCAGTAATCAATACACACAGAAGTTATCTTTGTATAATTTACATAAAATACATTCACTGGACTCAGGCTTTTTATATTCTAAAATGTATTTCACTTCAGAATGCCTGAGTTTGGAGCCAGCAATAAAGCATCTTTAGGATGCAGAATCATGAAGGGCACAAACTAGGATTTCAAAACCTATTTTTAGCTAGTCTTTCCATTTAGTGGAAGAAAGCCATGAAAATAAATTAGAAAACATCCCAAGATCTTTATTTATTCCTTATGTTTAATCTTTAATTCATTATGGTCTCTATGGTGTATGTCCTTGGCTATCTATAAAACATGATGAGTATTTTCTACCCACATGCAGCACAGTGTGGTAAAAAGTGCACAGACCTCTCCTTTAGCAGCCAGTAAGTAATATAAGGCTTGGGTGATATAACTGTGGATGTGTTAACATTGGAAATAGGTCAATAGTGGCAAAAGTAGAAATTTCTCAGTTAAGGAAGAGGCAGAGCAACAGTGTAAAAGTTAATATAAGCAGAAGTAGTCTGTATATCTATAAGTAAGGTTCTGATTGTACCCTGGGTATCATCCAAATGGTGTTCCTCAGTCCAAGGGCAGATGGTTTCATCTCTTGGATGTTTGAAACAGGTCCATATTACTCTACATTGCAAAATACATGGGAGTTAGATAAGGATAACAGTCATGTTAATGTGTTACTGAATAGAACATGTTAACCAAATCTGTAACTTGAAACATATATCCATGTTATTTTGAATATCATCAATGTGATATCTGGTAGTTGTACTCTATTAAATAAAATAAAACTGTTTAGCTCATATAGAAGTTTATAGTTAAACTTTACTCATTAATAATAGCTTTAAGTCTAGAACATACTGGATAATTGAAAGGTGAGATGGCCACAATCAGTAAACCTTCTTCAATATATTAAGCTATAAAAGGCCTTTAAGTGTGCAATAGTATGCCTTAGCCCATTAAATGTGCAATAACATTATGTTTAAAAAAACTATATATCTTAATTTAAAAACACTTTATTGTTGTAAATGCTAACCATTATCTGAGATTTTAGTGAGTTATAATCTTTTTGCTGATGGAGGCCTTGGTCTTGCATCAATATTGATGTCTGCTGACTGATCAGGGTAATAGCTGCTGAAGGTTAAGGTGGCAGTGGCAATTTTTTAAATTAGAAACAATGATGTTTTCCATATCAATTGGCACTTCCTTTAATGAAATATTTCTCTGTATCATATGATGCTGTTTCATAGCATTTTACCCAAAGAAGAACTTCTATCAAAATTATATTCAATCTTCTTAAACCATGCTGCTGCTTTATCAGCTAAGTTTATGTAATATTCTATATCCTTTGTTGAAATTTCAACAATCTTCACAGCATCTTCACCAGGAGTAGATTCCATCCTAAGAAATAATTTTTATTCTCACCCATAGGAATGAACACCTCATTCATTAAAGTTTTATCATGAGATTGCAGCTATTCAATCACATCATCAGGATCCATTTCTATCCACTTTTAATTCTAATTCTCTTGCTATTTCTACCAAATGTGCAGTTACTTCTTCCACTGAAATCTAAACTGCCTTGAAGTTATCAATGAGGGTTGGAATTAACTTCTTTTGAACTCCTGCTAATGTTGGTATTTTGACCTCTTCCCATGAATCACAAATGTTTCATTTATTTATTTATTTATGACAGAGAATGAGAAGGGGAGGGGCGGGGAGAGAGAGAGAGAGAGAGAGAGAGAGAGAGAGAGTCTTAACTACATTCCATGCCCAGCACAGAGCCCAAAGTTGGTCTCAATCACATGACCGTGAGATCACGATCTGAGCCAAAATCAAGAATTGGACGCCTAACCAACCAAACCACTCAGGCGCCCCATGAATGTTCTTAATGACATCCAGAATGGTAAATACTTTCCAGTAGGTTTTCCATTTATTTTTCCAGATCCATCAGAGGAATCACATTTTACATAATGTATTTCTTAAATAATAAGATGTGGAAGTAAAAACTACTCCTTGATCCATGGGCTACATAATGCATGTTGTATTAGCAGGCATGAAAAGAATATTAATCTCGTCCATTTCTATCATAGCTCTTTGGTTATAAGGTGCATTGTCAATGAGCAGTAATAGAATTTTGAAAGAAAATTTTTTTTATTTTTCATTTTTTTCTGAGCAGTTGGTCTTAACTGTAGGATTAAAATATTCAATAAACTGGGGCTCCTGGGTGGCTCAGTCTGTTAGGCATCTGACTTTGGCTCAGGTCATGATCTCGCAGTCTGTGAATTTAAGCCCTGCGTTGGGTTCTGTGTTGACTGCTTGGAGCCTGTTTCGGATTCTGTGTCTCCCTCTCTTTCTGCCCCTCCCGCTCATGCTCTGTCTCTCTTGCTCTTGAGGGTGTCATGCTAAGCGAAATAAGTCAGGCAGAGAAGGACAGATACCATATGTTTTCACTCATAGGTCTAACAGGAGAAACCTAACAGAGGACCATGGGAAGGGGAAGGAGGGAAAAGAGTTAGGGAGAGGGAGGGAGATAAGTCATGAGAGACTCTTGAATACAGAAAACAAACTGAGGGCGGAAGGGGGAGGAGGAAAAGGGAAGAGGAGTGATGGTCATGGTGGAGGACACTTGTGGGGAAGAGCACTGGGTATTATATGGAAACCAACTTGACAATAAAGTATAAATTAAAAAAATAAATAAAATATTTCTGAGAATGTAGTGAATTACATTCTCCCCCCCAAAAAATTAAAAAATATATATATTAATATTCAACAAACCTTTTTGTAAACAAATGTGTTATAATTCAGGCTTTGTTGTTCCACTTATGTAACACAGGAAGGACATATTTAGCATAATTCTTAAGGTCCCTAAGATTTTTAGAATGGTAAATGAGAATTGGTTTCAACTTAAAGTCACCAGCTTTATTAGCCCCTAACAAGAGAGTCAGGCTCCCTTTTGAAGTTTTGAAGTCAAGCATTAACTTATCTCTAGCTGTGAAAGTCTTAGATGGCATCTTCTTCCAATAAAAGACTGTTAAGTCTACACTCAGAATCTATTGTTTAGTGTAACTACCTTTATTAATTATCTTAGCTAAATCTGGATAACTTTTTTCAGCTTCTACATCATCATTTGCTACTTCACCTTATACTTGTAAGTTTTGGAGATGGTTTGATTCCTCAAACCTCCTGAACCAACTTCTGTTAACTTCAAACTTTTTGTCTATAGATTCCTTACCTCTCTCAGCCTTCATAGAGTTGAAGAGAGTTAGGGATTTATTCTGAATTAGGCTTCAGCTTAAAGGAATGTTGTGAGTGGTTGATCTATTCAGACCATTAAAACTTTCTTCATATCAGCAACAAGCCTGCTTTGATTACTTATCATTCATGCCGTCACTGAAGTATCACTTTTAATTTCCTTCAAGAACTTTTCCTTTGCATTCACGACTTCACTAACTGGTGGAAGAATCTAGCTTCTGGCCTATCTTGGCTTTAAGAAACCTGCCTTCCTTACTAAGCTTAATCATTTTTAGGTTTTGATTTAAAGTGGAAAGTGTGTGACTCTTTTATTTTTACTTGATGACTTAGAGGCCATTGTGGAGTTACTAAGTGGTCTAATTTCAATTCTGTGTCTCAGGAAAAAAGGAGGCTTGATGAGGTGCGGAGAGAGAGAGACAGAGAGACACAGAGAGAGAGACAGAGAGACGTAGAGAGAGACAGAGAGAGACAGAAAATCAGTTATCAGTTGAACAGTCAGAACACACACAACATGTATCCACCAAGTTTCCTGGCTTATATGAGAGTCATCACTGGCAAAGCCAAGGACAAATTATTCCCATCCTTATCATGGTTACATCATGTTGTTATTTTTTTTTTCCTCTTGAAGATAACATTCCTGTTCCATAGTCTCATCCCCTCCAACTGATCTCTTAGATATACCCCACCATCTTCTCTTCTCTTCTTTAGGAGTTGAGCTCCTACATACTCTCTGTGAGGCATCTTCATGATAAGGTTCCATGAACAGGGCCCAAACAAATTTCCCGGCATGGAGTTTTCTTTAGTAGAATAGTCACATATTTTGAAGTCTTGGGAAGGGAAGAAAAATAAATTTTCTTGACTTTGGTTACTTTAAGTAATGTCTGAAGTTTCTGCCTTATTTGTTTCTTTATTTGGCATAGTGTTCCCAAGTGATGAGGATGTCTTCTCATCAGGATATTTAAATTATCAGTGGCCATGAGGAGTTCCTCTCTATATCTATTTCCTGATCTCAGAAATCCAATTCTCATGGCCACTTGCTGGGGTTTAAGGGTTCTAGGGCTGATCAAGAGAAAATATAACCAGGAGAGGAAGTGACACAAAATGATTTTTATAGGGGAGTGCTTAGACATCATTTCATGAAAGGGCAATTCCTTGCAGCTGAAGTCTGCACTGTGGCTACAGCATTGAAAGTTGCTACCAAGGAGAGAAGGGCAGGGGCACACACAAGAGAGAAGGGAATCATAGAGAGGAGGCTTGTATGTCTAGGTGATTTTTCTCAGTAGCATGATCATAATCTCCAATGGGCATAGAAACCCGGGGTGGGGGGCTTAAAACTGCAATAGATGATAACTGTTGGACAAGGTTTCACAGGTACCTAAATTATGCAGTCTCTAAAAGGATAAATATTTGCATGCTTGAGATATTTTTAAAATAATTGGATGTGTAGAAATTTGAAATTTGAGCAGGCAGGCTTTTGAGTCCATGGGTCTCATCATACAGTGAATAAGCCACTTGGAGGCCACTACAAAGAGGATATCTTTCATTAATGTATGAAACATTATATTGGTATGCTCTCAGGATACATTCATTTTTATTCATCTTTTTTAAATTAAGTGTTTGTATTTTTTTTAAAAATTGAAGTATAATTAACATGCAGTGTTATATTAGCTTCAGATATACAAAATAATGATTCAACAATTCTATACATTACTCAGTCCTCATCACAATAAATGCACTCTTAGTCTGCTTCACCTATTTCACTTATTCACTCACCCACCTACCCTCTGGAAAATACAATTTGTTCTCTATATTTAAGAGTCTGTTTTTTGTTTGTTTGTTTTTTTGTCTATTTTCTTTCTTTGTTTCCTTTGTTTTTAAAATTCCACATATGAGTGAAATAATATGATATTTGTCTTTTTTTCTGACTAACTTATTTCACTTAGCATCATACACTTTGATGCATTCATGCTGTTTCAAATGGCAAGAGGTCATTCTTTTTTTATGGATGAAAAATATTCTATTGTATCTATATCTATATCTACATCCGTCTATATCACATCTTCTTTATCCATCATCTAAGGATGGATACTTGGGTTGCTTCCATATCTTGGCTATTATAAATAATGTTGCAATAAACATAGAAGTGCATATTTTTTCTCTTTTTCTTTTTTTTAATGTTTGTTTATTTTTGAGAGAGAGAGAGAGACAGCATGTTAGCAGGGGAGGAGCAGAGAAAGGAGAAGACACAGAATCCGAAGCAGGCTCCAGGCTCTTAGCTGTCAGCACAGAACCCAACATGGGGTTTGAACTCATAGACCATGAGATCATGACCTCAGCCGAAGTCAGATGCTTAACCGTTTGAGCCACCCAGATACCTCAATAGTGCATATTTCTTGTCAAATTAGTGTTTTAATTTTCTTTGTTTAAATATCAAGTAGTGGAATTACTGGATAATAAGGTAATTCTATGTTTATTCTTTTTTCTCCCACTACTCACATTGAATAAGTTCAATGACTTATCTTTAAATATATTGATTTTTTTCTTCTACCTGCTCAAATGTGCTATAGAAAACCTTTAGTGGGTTTTTCATTTCATTTATTGTTCTTTTCAGTTCCAGAAGTTTTACTTGATTCATTTTTTATAGTTTTTGTCTTTTTAATGGTATTCTTTATTTATTGAGATATCATTTTACTCATTTCCTTTAGTCCTTAGTTCATGATTTCCTTTAAGTTTATTTAAATTCTTTGGCTTAGTCTTGGAAATCTAATCTTTAAGTCTTCTCAGTGACAATTTATGTCAATTGCTTTTGTGAATGCTTGTCCTTTCTTGTTTCTTCACGTACTTTGGAAGTGCTAGTTGAAAACTGAGAATTTTGAACATTATTATGTTGTAAATTTGGAAATAAGATCCTTCCCTACCTTGCAGGTTTTTTTGTTGTTCCTGTGTAATGTAGTTGTTTTTTAAATGAGATTTCTAAAGTATTTTGGTATAGACTGTATTCCTTTTCATTTGTGGTTTCTGATGTTCTTTAAGCTAGTATTCTCCTAGTGCTTTGACAGAGATTTCCTTAAACACAAAGAGCCAAAAGGAAAAGAAAAATAAAAACAAACTCTCTCTGTCTTTGCAGATGGGATATTGTATTGGGGTATTCTTTCAACTCTTAGCCCGTACATTTATAGCTCTACCTCAGCTTTTACTTGCTGCTTGTTTTGAGTTTATGTAACAGCCAGTGGTAAAAGCTTAGGGTCTTGTCAAGTGTTTTCTATTTTAATGAATTGAGATGGAATTGACATAAAACATCATGTAAGTTTAAGGTGCACAATGTGTTGATTTGATACATTTATATATTGCAATATGGTTATAACTATATTGTCAGCTAACACATCTATCACATCACATAATTAGCATTTTTCTTGTGGTGAGAAGAATTATGATATAGCCTTTTAACAAATTTTAAGTTTAAAATATACTATTATTTACTAAAATCACTGCTGTGCGTTATATTTCTAAGAATTATGTATTTGTTGTAAGTTCCATATCAACAAATCATCAGGAAAATGCATATTAAAACTGCAATGAAATATCACCTCACATATGTTAGTGGCTATCATCAAGAAGACAAGACCATAGCAAGTATTGGTGAGTATGTGGAGAAAAGACACCCTTTTTTTGGGGGGGGGAGTGGAATGTAAGCTTCTTCAGCCGCTAGGGAAAATTCATGATGGATCCTCAAAAAATTAAACAAAGAACTGCCATATGATTCAGGAATTTTACTTCTGGGAATATAACTGAAGAAAATGAAAATAAATATTAAAGAGTTATATGTACTCCCATGTTTTTTGAAGAATTATTTAAAATAACTAATATATAGAAACTCTTTAAGTGTATGTTAATGGATATATTAATGAAGAAGAATCTAGGTATTTTTGGAATATTTGTTCTCCCCTGGCCAATAAAGTGGCTTTCCAAATAATTAAATTCTATTTTATTTTGTTTATGTTTATTTATTTGTTTATTTTTTATTATTTTTTAAAATTTATAGTTTATTGTCAAGTTGGTTTCCATATAACACCCAGTGCTATTCCCCACAAGTGCCCTCCTCCATGACCATCAATCTCCTTCCCCTATCCCCCTCCCCCTTCAGTCTTCAGTTTGTTTTCCATATTCAAGAGTCTCTCATGATTTGCCTCCCTCCCTCTCCCTAACTTTTTCCCCCCCTTCCCCTACCCATGGTCCTCTGTTAGGTTTCTCCTGTTAGACCTATGAGTGAAAACATATGGTATCTGTCCTTCTCCACCTAACTTATTTC
>JAQQST010000674.1:0-14837 GCA_028646485.1 Cryptoprocta ferox
TATAACCAGCCAAGAGGAGAGATAAGAATATGCTACGGGATATAGATCTGGATGGCAGCAGAAAAGAAGGAGAAGCAAAGAAAAAAGGAAAGAAAAAAAAGAAAAAAAATAAAAGACAACTCCCCTGTGCGGATGGGCGTGGTCTGGCGTCAGGTCAGGTCTCGGGGGCCGCTCTCTCCGAGGCCCCGCCTTGGTGGTTGCAGGGAGAAGTATGGCGCCGCCTCAAAGCTTTGCCGGAACCAAGCGTTGCAACCGCCCTTCTGAGTCCGATCGCCCTGTGCCGCGGGCGAGCCAGACTGTATTCTCCAAGCTCCGCCTCGCTTCCAAATCCCAGTCCGTGCAGTTCAACACCGTCACCGGGGATGATATGCGTTCCTGCTGGCGGCCGGCCTCCCGGCCCGGCTTGCGCCGCCCTTTTCGCGGCGCCACCGCCACCGATTTTCGCACCGCCGCCGCCTTTATCTGTGCCACCGCCTTTCGAGGTGCTGCTTGGAATGGATGCCGCTGCCGCTGCGCCCAAGGAAGGATTCGCCGGCCAGACGGGACGGATTTCTCTCCCGGCGCTCGGCAGTTATATATGGGGAGACGGGCGAGTTTTTCCTCCCTTAGAGATGGTTCTTGCAGGTTGCTTTTTTTGCTCTCTTGACATTGTTCTTGGAAGTACAAAAGTTTAATTTTGAGCAAGTCCAATTTATTTCTTTCCCTTCACTGCCTGTGCTTTGGTGTCATAACCAAGAAATCACTGCCAAATCCAACGTCATGAAGCTTTTCTTCTATGTTTTCTTCTAATAGCTTTATAATTTTAGCTATATTTTTAGGTCTTTGAGCCATTTTTAATTTTTGTATATGGTGTAAGTCAAGGGTTCAACTTCATTTTTTGCATGTGGTAATCTAGTGTCTTAGCACCATTTGATATAAAGATTATCCTTTCTCCACTGATCTTGATAGTGCTGTCGAAAATCATTTGACTATATACGTGAGGGTTTATGTCTGGATGCGCTATTCCATTGAACTACACCACTGTCTTTATGCCACTAAAACACTGTTTCGATTACTGTAACTTTGCAGTAAGTTTTTAAATCAGGAAGTGTGAGGCTGCCTGTTGTATTCTTTATGAAGGTGCTTTAGGCTGTTTGAGGTCCCTTAATATGAATTTTAGGATGGACTCTTCTATTTTTACAAAAAAAAAAATCCATTGGATGTTGACTGAATTGCACTGAATCTATAGATCACTTTGGGTAGTGCTGACAACTATATTAAGGCTTCTGTCCACACACATGAGATGCCTTTGCATTTATTTGTATCTTGCCTAGTTACCTTCACCAATGTTTTATAGTTTTCCACATACAAGTCTTCCGCCTCTTTGGATAAATTTGTTTCTAAGTATTTTATTCTTTTGGATGATACTATAAGTTGAGTTTTTAATTTTGTATTTGGATTGTTCATTGTTAGTATATAGAAACTCAATTGATTTCTATATGATGATTTTCCATCCTGCAACATTGCTAATTTTTAGTAGTTCTAATAGTTTTGGTGGAATCTTTAGGGTTTTCTACATATAAGATCATCTCATATGTGAACAAAGAAAATTTCATTTCTTCCTTTCCAATATGGATGTCATTTATTTCTTTTTCTTGCTTCACTGAGCTGGCTAGGACTTCCAGTACTATATTGAATAAAAGTGGCAAAAATAGGCCTCTTTGTCTTGTTCCTGGGCATAGGAAAAAAGCTTTCCATTTTTCACCATTGAGCAGGATATTTCCCAGCATTGACATGATGGTTTTTGCATATATGTCACTACACTAATGATATTTTCTATATTTCTATATTCTATTTTCTATATTTCTATTTTCTATTTCTAGTTGGTTAACTTTTTTTTCTATCATGAAAGGGTGTTGAATTTTGTCAAATGCTTTTTATCACCTGTGATAATCATGTGGGTTTTTCTTCCTTTGTTCTATTAATGTGGTATATTACACTGGTTAATTTTCATACGGTGAACCATCCTGGAACTAACGCCACTTGGCTATGGTGTCTAATCCTTTTAATATGCTGCTGAATTTGGTCTACTATTTTATTGAGGTTTTCCACTTACTCTCATAAGGAATATTCATTGGTCTGTAGTTTTCTTACACTGTTTCTGGTTTTGCTATCAGGGCAATGCTAGCCTTATGAAATGAGCTTGGAAGTATTCCTTCCTTTTCATTTTTTAAAAAAACTTTGAGAAGGATTGGTATTAATTCTTTTTAACTGTTGATGATATTCACTGGTGAAACCATTTGGTCCAGGGCTTTTCTTTGGTGGGAATTTTCAGTTACTGATTCAATCTCCTTATTAGTTCCAAGTCTGTTAAGATTTATTCCTTTACAATTCAGTCTTCGTAGACGTTATCTTTCTAGGGATTGGTCCATTTCATTAGGTTATCCAATCTATTGGTGAACAATTGTTCACAGTATTCTATTATAATCGTTATGAGTAAAATCAGTAGTAATGTCCCCATCTTCATTTATGATTTTAGTATTTGTGTCTTCTTTCTTTCTTTATCAGTATAACTAAAGGTTGGTCAATTTTATTGCTCTTTTCAAAGAACCAATTTTTGGCTATATTGATTTTCTCTACTGTTTGCCCATTCTCTATTTTATTTATGCCAACTCCCATCTTCATTATTTCTTTTCGTCACCTTGCTTTGGTTTAAAATTGTTCTGCTTCCCTTAAAGTATAAAGTTATAGATTTGAGATCTTTCTTCTTTCATTTTTTTCTTTTTTAATGTACGTTTTTATAGTTATCAATTTCCCTGTTAGCACAGCATTTTTTAAAGAGCAGATATAGTGATAATAAACTCTCTTAGCTTTTGTTTATCTGGGAATGTGTTACTTTCTCTCTCATTTTTGAAGGACTGTTTTGCTGCATATAGAAATCTCAGTTGACAAGTGGTGGTGGTTGTTGTTGTTGTTGTTGTTGTTGCTTTTCAGCCTTTAAATATCTTATCCCTGCCTTCTGGCCTCCAAGATCTCTACTGAGAAATCAGCTGATAGGCCTATCACTAATCTATTATATTTGATGAATCATCCATTCTTTCTTGCTGCCTTCTAAGATTCTCCCTTTATCCTTGGCTTTCAATAGTTTAATTATAATGTATCTCAATTTGGATCTCTGTGAGTTGTCCTACATGGAGTTTGCAGAGTTCCGTGGATTTGCAAATTTGTGTCTTTAATTGAACTTGGGAAGTTTTCAAGCCATTATTTCTTCAAATAATCTGCCTCTTCCTCTCATTTCCTTCTGAGACTTTCATAATGCATATATTGACCTACTTGCTAGTAATTTCAAATGTTCTATCTTCACATTTGCTAGTTCTTTCTTCTGCTCACTGAAATCTGGAGTTGAATCGCTCTAAAGAATTTTCGATTCGTTTACTTTCTTTTTAAGCTCCAGAAGTTGTTTGGTTCCTTTTTATAAATTGCTATCTTTTTGTTGATATCATTTTTTCCAATACCATTTTCCTTACTTTAGTTATTTGCCCATATTTTCTTTTAGCTCTTTGAGCATGTTTAAGACAATTTTTTTAAAAATGTCTTTGCCTGTCCGATGTCTATATTTCTCCAAGAACAGTTCCTGCAGCCTTAGTCTGGCCAGACTATTATAACAAAATACCATAGACTGGGTGACTTAAACAACAAACATGTATTTCTCAGCTGGGAAGTCCAAGTTCAAGGTTCCATCAGATTCAGTTACTGATGAGGACCTTCTTTGTGGCTTGTAGATACTACCTTCTTGCTGTGTCCTCATATGGTAGAAAGAAAGCTCTGATCTCTCTTTCTCTTCTTGTAAGGATACTAACCCCATCATGGGGTCCCACTCTCATGACCTCATCTAAACTTAATTATTTCCCAAAGGCCTCACCTCTACACCTTCATATTGGGGATGTGAATTCATATATGAATTACAGGGGCAGGGGGAACACATTCAGTGCCATAACACTACCAATTTATTTCCTTCCCTTGAATGAGCCATGTTTTCTTGTTTCTTGATATGTCTTGGGATTTCGTTGCGGCTACTGAAAATTGGGCACTTGAAAAAAGTCACATAGACGTAATTTCTGGATCCACATGTAAAGAGCCTGGAAGTTTCCAGTAAAGCAAAAAGTAAAAAACTGAACAGACAGAAAAATCAACAATTCTTCTAGGATGTGCAAGACAGGTGAGAACACAGGGCAAACCATTATCCCCAAGACTGGAGAAATCAAGAGGTGATTACAGAAAATAAATTATTGAAGGAGAGACTCTCCAGCAGAAGCTTCTGCAGGAACAATTGCAGGGTAGAAGAACTAAACAGTAACTGACACTTACTGGAGGCTGCGTGGGAACAACTCAGAGTTAAAAAAGCTCCAGGGGACCTCGTCCTAAGAGGGGTGCCGAAATTTTGTGAGATTTTTCAGGAGCACAATGAGATTCCCTCAGTAAGTACTGGAGGAAAATCTCCTTGTGTTTCTAGGAAGGAGACAGGAGAAGGAACCATCTTGAAATATAACATAGCACTCTGTTCTTAACAAGGCTTGCCCTCAGAAGAAACTAGTTAACCAGTGCCTAAACTGCTAGAGTATTATCCTCACTATCCTGAAGGTAGGAAAATACCCAACTCTACTCAGCCCTACCACCCTTCCATATGGGACAACTCTAGCACACCCTAGCCATCCTGTCCCACTTACAAAGTCAAGGGGAAAAAAAATATTTTTAAAACACTTGTAAAATTCATGGTCAAGAAGCATAAGCTTACTAAAAAACTGACACCTAATCATAGAACTACAGAAAACTTTCCTGCCACTCACACCTCACCGCCACATTACTAAAGGCCCATTCACAGCAATTCCATTTGTCCTGTTCATCATTTCCACCTACCAAGAAAAAATACAATACATTCCAAAAGGCAGAAAATACAATTTGAAGAGACAGAGCAAGCACCAGAACTAGACATGGCAGGGAAGTTGGAATTTTAAGACTGGAATTTAAAACTATAATTAATATTCTAAAGGATCTAATGGATAAAGTAGACAGCATGCAAGAACAGATGGGCAATGTCAGGAAAGAGACAGAAATCCTAAGAAGGAACTAGAGATAAAAAACACTGTAAAAGATATGAAGACTGCCCTTGATGGACTTACTAGTAGACTGAACAAGGCTGAGAAAAGAATGTCTGATCTTGAGGATATCTCAATAGAAACCTCCAAAACTGAAAACCAAAGCAAAAAGACTAAAAAAAAAAAACAAAAACAAAAACAAAAATATAATAACTGTAGGACAACTACAAATGGTGTAATATACAGGTAATGGGAATACCAGAAGGAGAAGAAAGAAAGGAATGGAAGATTTGAAACGATAATAACTGAGAATTTTCCTAAATTAACATCAGACACCATACTACAGACCCAGGAAGTTCAGAGAGCATCAAACAGGATGAATTCTAAAAATGCTAAAATACTACACCTAGGTATATCATTTTTAACTTACAGAAAAGCAAAGATAATGAAAATATCCTGAAAGAAGCCAGAGGAAAAAACACCTTAGCTATAGAGGAACAAAGATAAGAAGGCCACTATTATACCCACAATTTATGAGGCCACCACACATTCAACATCTCATCAAAACCCATGCAAGCAAGAAGAGTGTGAAGTTTTAAAGTGTTGGGGTAAAAAATCAAACAAACACTACCAGTCTAGAATTCTGTACCCTGCAAAATTATCCTTGAAAAGTGAAGGAGAAATAAAGACTTTATCAGACAAACAAAAATGAAGGGAATTTGTTGCCAGTATACCTGTCTTGCAAGAGATGTTGAAAGAATTTCTTTAGAGAGAAGGAAAATAATATAGGTTAGAAACTCAGATCTTCATAAAGAAAGAACACCAAAGGAGGATTAAACAAAAGTAAATTAAAACTTTTACCTTCCTTATTCTTAACTGATCTACGAGACAACAGTTTGTTCAAAATAATAGCGACAATGTATTTGACTATGTAGGCTTATATTTATCATAGATATGCTTATGTAGAAGCGAAATGAATGACAGCAATGATTCATGGCAAAAGAGGGAGGAATTAAGATTATTTTGCTCTTATAAGGTATTCACAAAACCCATGAAGTGGTATAGTGTTACTTGAAAGTAGACTTACATTAGTTGTAAATCTATTGCAAACTTCAGGGCAATCACTAAAGAAAGTAATAAAAAGAAGTATAACTGATATGCTACAAATGGAGAGTAAAAGGAATCATATGAGATGCTCAATTAAAACCTAAAAGGGAAAAAGCATGGAAGACAAATATAGGAACAAAGAGCAAGGGCAACAAATAGAAAACAGTTGCAAATATGGTAATATTAATTCAACTATATCAGTAATCACTTTGAACATCAGTGGTTTAAATGCACCAAGTGAAAGATTGTCAGATGGATCAAAAAACATGATTCAACTGTATGTTGTCTATAAGATATCTATTTTATGTACTTTTTAATTTTTTAATGTTTATTGTTTTAAGAGAGAGAGAGAGAGAGAGAGAGAGAGAGATCAGGGGAGGGGCAGAGAGAGAGAGGGAGACACAGAGCAGGCTCCAGACTCCAGGCTCCGAGCTGTCAGCACAGAGCCTGATGCAGGCTCAAACCCATGGACCACGAAATCATGACCTGAGCTGAAGTCGGATGCTTAACTGACTGAGCCACCCAGGCGCCCCAAGATATCCATTTTAAGTTAAAAAACATATACAGATTAAAAGTAAATGGAGAAAAATAGACTATGCTAACACTAACCAAAGAAAGTTGGAATAACTATATTAACTTCAGAAAGAATAAGTGTTAAAGCAAGGAAAGTTATCAGGGATAAAAAAGGGAATTACAGAATGATAAAGGGGTCAATTCTCTAGGAAGACATAACAATCCTTAATGTGTATGTGCCTAATCATCATCAAATGGCATGAGGCAAAAACTGACAGAACTGTAAGGAGAAATAGAAGACTCAACTATTAGAACTGGAAACTTCAACACCCCTCTATCAGAAATGGATAGATCCAACAAACAGAAAGCCAGTAAGGATGTAACTGAACTCAATAACACCATCAATCAAGTAGATATAATGGACATTTATAGAACACTTCATCCAACAACAGATTCTTCTGAAACTCATATGGAATATTCACCAAGATAGACCACATTCTGCGCCATAAAACACATCTTAACAAATATAAAGTTGTACCAGTCATATAATATTTGCTCTTAGATCACAACGGAATTAAACTAGAAATTAATTACAGAAAGATAGCTAGATAATCCCAAAATTCTTGGAGATTAAACAATATACTTCTAACTATCACATGGATTAAAGAAATCTCAAGAGAAATTTTAAAATATTTTGAGCTAAATGAAAATGAAAACACAACTTATCAACTTATCCAGCTTATCACTTGTCAGGTGTAGTGAAAGCAGTGCTTGGAGGGAAATTTATAGCATTGAATACATACATAAGCAGAAAGATCTAAAATTAATAAGCCAAGTTTCCACCTTAAGAAACTAAAAATTAAAAAAAGAGCAAATTAATCAAAGTATACAGAAGAAAAGAATAACAGAGCAGAATGAAGTTGAAAACACGAAAATCAATAGCAAAGATCAATAAAACCAATAGTTGGTTCTTTTCTTTTTTTAATGTTTTTTTAATGTTTATTTATATTTGAGAGAGAAAGAGAGTGCATGAGTAGAGGAGGGGCAGAGAGAGAAGGAGACAGAATCTGAAGCAGGCTCCAGGCTCTGTGAGCTGTCAGCACAGAGCCTGACACGGGGCTCAAACTTGTGAACTGTGAGATCGTGACCCGAGCTAAAGATGGATGCTTAACTGACTGAGCCACCTAGGCGCCTCCAATATCTGGTTCTTTGAAAAGATCACAACATCAAAAAGCCTCCAGCCAGGCTAACTAAGAAAAAAAGAGACAGGACATGGACTACTAATATGGGATATGAAAGAAGGGACATCACCACAGAACCCAGGGACAATAAAAGTATAATAAAGGAGGGGTGCCTGCATGCTTCCGTCGGTTGAGTGACTGACTCCAGCTCAGATCATGACCTCATGCTTCATGGGTTCAAGTCCTGCATCGGGCTTGGCTTGCTGCTGTCAGCACAATCTGCTTTGAATCCTCTATCCCCCTCTCTTTCTGCCCCTCCCCCACTGGCGCTCTCTATCTAAAAAACAAATATAAATATTTCTTTAAGTATAATAAAGAAATACTATAAACAACTCTGTGCGAACTAGTTTGATTAACCTAGATGAAATAAGCCAATTCCTTGAAAATTACAATCAACTAAAACTCATGCAAGAAGAAACAGACAATATGAATAGGTCTGCATTTATTAAAGAAATGGAATCAACAATTAAAAGGCTTCTAGAATAGAAAGCGCCAGTCCCAGATGGGTTCTACCACACACTGAAAGAAGAAACTATACCAATTCTCTACAATCTCTGTCAGAATTAATATAGAAGCAGAGGGTATACTTATAAATGTATAACCATTACCACAATACCAAAACCCAAGCAACCATAAGAAAACAAACTAAAGACCAATATTTCTCCTAAAGATAAGATATCCCAGATATGCAAGTCTAGTTCAACATTTGAAAATCAATTAATGTAATCCATCACGTCAACAGTCTAAAGAAAAATCACACGAGCAAATGCATTTGACAAAATCCAATACTCATTCATGAGAAAAAGTATCATCAAACTAGTAACAGACTTCCTCATTTTAATAAAGAGTATCTATAAATCCCCTATAGATAATTCACTTATTGGTGAGAAACTCAAAGCTTTCCCAGGATCAAGGCCAAGAGGTCTACTCTCACTACTGCTTTTCAACATTGTATTGAAAGTCATTAATACAAAAGACAAGAAAAGGAAATAAAAGGCATACAGATTGGGAAGGAATAAAACTGTCTTTGTTCACAGATGAGTGTTGGTTCACAACCTCAGGACTTACCCCAGGGAAGTCTGAAACTGGCCCCTTACATGAAGGGCAAGGAGAGACTGAAGACCCCCCCAGATTGGTAGGTGGCAGTTTTAATAAGGTAACTTATATACAAGGCTTGTCTTGGACAGCCACAAAACTAGTAGATATCTGTATCCACCTGCCAGAATCTTAAAAGTTTACATATAGGCCTTAACAGGGTTCAGTCACATATCCAGTCCAGAGGGTCTCAACAACGCATTACTCTCTCAAGACCAGTTACTTAAAATGGCTGCTAGTATGGGAATCGTAGGCATGATGTACATTCCAATGACAGGGGAAGGAGAAAGGGTCCTCTGATTGCCTGGGTCCAGCTCATGAGTCAACCAGTGGCCATGCCCTGTCAATGACCTCCAACAATGACATGATACCCTATATAGAAAACCCAAAAGAACTGCGAAATTCCTGAAACTAATAAGCAATGAGAGCAAGGTTGAACCATATGTACATGGTTCATATACAAAAGTCAATCAGTTTCCTCTATACAAGCAATCAACAAGTGGAATTTGAAATTAAAAACACAGTATCATTTACATTTAACACCACCCAAAATGAAATACTTACCTAAAATCTAATAAAATATGTACAATATCTACATGAAGAAAACTATAAAACTTTGAAAAAAATGAGCAAAACCAAGGGGGGACTAAAACTAAATATATGGGGAAATAGTCCATGTTTGGGGAGGAGGAAGACTCAATATTGTCAAAATGTCAATGCTTCCCAAATTAGTCTACAGATCCAATGAAATCCCAACCAAAATCCCGGAAAATTATTTTGTGGGTATTGACAAACTGATTCTAAAGTTTCTGTGGAGAGGCAAAAGACCCAGAATAGCCAACAAAATAATGAAGAAGAACCGAATTGGAGGACTCATGCTCCTAACTTCAAGACTTATTAGAAAGCTACAGTGATCAAGTTAATATGGTGTTGGTGAAAGAACAAATAGATCAATGGCACATAACAGAGATCCCCAAAACAGACCCACATAAATACCGCCTACTGATCACTACCCAGGGAGTAAGGACAATACAATGGAGCAATGATAGCCCCTTCAACAAACAGTGCTGGAACATCTGGACCTCCAAATGCAAAACGATGAATATAGGCACAGACCTTGCACCCTCCACAAATATCAACTCAAAATGGATTTCACAGAACTAAATGTAAAACATAAAATGATGACTGGCTGGCTCAGTCAGTGGAGCGTGTGACTCCTGATCTCAGGATTGTGAGTTCAGGGCCCACATTGGGGAGTAGAGATTACTCAAAAAAAATAAAATACTTAATAAATTAATAATTAATTAGTTAATTAAAATAAAAGATAACATAAGAGAAAAGTAACATGACCTTGGGTATGGTGATGACTTTTTTGATACATTATCAAAAGCGTGATTGATGAAAAAAATAATTGATAAGCTGGATTTGATTAAAATTTATTTTTTGTTTTAATGTTTTTATTTATTTTTTGAGAGAGAGAGAGAGAGAGAGAGAGCATGAGTGGGGGAAGGGCATAGAGAGAGAGGGAAACACAGAATCCAAAGCAGGCTCCAGGGTCTGAGCTGTCAGCACAGAGCCTGACACAGGGCTCAAACCCATGAACTGCAAGATCATATCCTGAGCCAAAGTCTGACACTCAACCGAGCCACCCAGGCACCCCCTGGACTTCATTAAAATTTAAAACTCTGTTCTGTGAAACACACTGTCAAGGGAATGAGAAGACAAGCGACAGACTGGGAGAAAATATTTGCAAAAGAATATATGGTACCTGATAAAGCACTGTTATCCAGAATGTTCAAAGAACTCTGAAAACTCAGGAGTAAGAAAACAAACAACTACATTAAAAAATGGGGAGGGGGTCCTGGGTGCCTCAGTCAGTTGAGCCTCCGACTCTTAATTTCAGCTCAGGTCATGATCCCAGGGTCGTGGGATCAGCCTCCGCACGGAGCATGATGCCTTGCTTAAGATTCTCTGTCTCTCTGTCTCTCTCTGTCACCTCCCCCACTTGTGCTCTCGCTCTAAAAAATTAAAATTAAAAATAATTAATTAAAACAAAACAAAACAAAACACTAGTCACCTCTCCCAGTCTTTGCAGACTGACGGGGAGATTAGCTGGCTTGCTGTCAGCCAAGGGATCAGATAGAGGTAAAAACTTAGAATCTCTTAGGTCTTTTCTGAACGAACGTGTGCATCTCGGTGGGGCCTTATTGTTGCTTTACAAGCTGCTTTTAAATGTCTTGATTTCTCCGAGAGTCTTACCCCCAGCCCCTCCTGGGGGCCTTAGATGATCTATCTTGTCTATCCTTCATTTCTTGTCCCAGGTGTCCATGGGACTGGAGTCCACCTACAGTTTTCATGAGCAATGCTCGCGGCTCCTCCCCACTGGAGATCCGAGGGAGGCAAGACAGAGCCCAGGACTTCTGGCAGCCCCCAAACCAGCCAGAACTTTATAAATAAAGGCTGCTCTGGTCTCTCCCTGTTGGAGAGAAGGAATTGGGAACTCCACTGCCTCCTCTCCAGACCAAGACCTGCACTGGGGAAAGGGGAGGGGTGAGAGGACAAGTAAAAATGCCACAAAGCTTCCCACACTCTCAAATGTGGTTTTTACTTTGAGTGTTTGGTTGCTGTAGATCTTTCACTGTTTGCCAGAGCCTTTCTAAGGCTATTTTGGCCCATTTCTAGAAGGGTCTTTTTTTTTTAGTTTTGAAATTTTTTTTAATGTTTATTTATTTTTGAGAGAGAAACAGAGTGCGAGTGGGGGAGGGGCAGAGAAAGAGGGAGACACAGAATGGGAAGCAGGCTCCAGGCTCTGAGCTGTCAGCACAGAGCCTGATGAGGGGCTCGAACCCATGAACCGCGAGATCATGAGTTGAGCCAAAGTCGGATGCTTAACCGACTGAACCACCCAGGCGCCCCAAAAGGTGTTTTGTTTGTTTGTTTTTTAAGTTTCCAAAGAGGATTAGGGCTTGGAGCTTTTACTCTGTCATTTTGCTCACCTCCCTCTACTTTGACTAGAAATCATAGACCACTCAATATAGGAAAGAAAATATATAAACAAAAGAAGCAAAACTGTCATTCACATGTTTTAGAACATTCCAAAACAACAAATTCATTACTGTAATTTATAAGGGGCTTTAGGCAGTCAGCTGTAGACAAAACCTGTACTTTACAAATAATATTTTGAAAAAAAGATACCTTTATAATAGCTTAAAAGGTCGGAAAGATCTAAAATTAAACTCAAAAATATGCAATTGGAGAAAAGATGTGAAGTTATTTATTAGACCGAAATAAAAGGAGGTACACTTTTAGCTAGGACACAAGGGGCAGTTCCTCAGATCAGAGGGCTGAAAGCAGAGAGGGACAAAGGCAGGGAAAGAATGTGTCTGTTTTTCAGAAAGAGCAGCTCCCACCAAGGAAACACACACAGCCAGGTGTTCCAGAATATTCCCTCGCATGAATCAGTTTGGAGCTGAGCAGCTACGCAGAAGCCCTGAACTGCCCTAAAGTTACCTTTAGCTCATTATAATAGTACCATCTCCTCCCAATGTGGGAAACAAAGGCAAAAGAAAAAAACTCAATTTCATTACAACTTACAGCCCGATGACAGGTTCTTGGGACAGTCAGAGACTTTCCTCTAGAAGCTCAGCTGCTTCAATGTTGCCACTTTGCCAAGGGCAAAGGGCAATCTTAGCCAGACCCCCAGGACCTTGTAAGAGTACTTTAACATAAAAATTCCTTTGGAAACTTCAGGTCTACTCTCCATCCCTCAAATATATGTTAGCAATCATCCTCCAAGCATATGGCCCACTGATATACATCTGAAGGGTCTCATGACTGATTTTATTAGAGTAACAAGTGACCTTTTCCTAACAATAGCTAGTCCCCTCAAGGTCCTGGAAACCTTGCTTCCAAAATTCCTTAGAGACTCACGCTATCCCTGACCCCCTCCCAACTTGAAAGTATGTAATCAGCCACCTGTCACAACCCCAGTGCAGATTTCTGCCCCTGGGTTCTATTCCGTGCTTTAATAAAATCACCTTTTTGGGGCACCTGGGTGGCTGTTGGTTGAGCGTCCAACTTCAGCTCAGGTCATGATCTCGCGGTTCGTTGGTTCGGGCCCCAGGTCAGGCTCTGTGCTGACAGCTTGCTCAGAGCCTGGAGCTTGCTTTGGATTCAGAATCTCCTTCTCTCTCTCTCCCTACCCTGTTCCTTGTCTGTCTCTTGATAATAAATAAATGTAAAAAAAAAAAATTTTTTTTTAAACATTTTTAAATTAAAAAAACAAAACACTTTTTTGCACCTAAGACGTCTCAAGAATCCTTTCTTGGCCATTGGCTCCAAACCCCAACATTTCCACATCGATGTACTCCTATGGGAAGGGTTTTAGGCTTTTTTAAACATAGACATGCACTACCATGTTGACAAGCTATTGACAGCTAGGTATTCATAGTTGAACCAAAGTGCCTAACAAAATATGTATTAAGTTCCCTAATGTATCAAGCACTCTGCACCTGCCCCCAAGCACACTGAATAAAAAGCTTCCTGCACTAACCCCAAAGGGAGACAGTGCTTTGAGAATTATCTTCCCGTCTGCTTACTTGCTGCAAGTAGTAAAAACTTTGCTCCAACCAAGAGACTTGGGCTGGTCTATTGACTCATGCACTACAATGGGGAAGAACCTTTGCGATGGGTAATGATACCACAGTAATGGAATGTGAGAACTAATACTGTGAAGCCGTCAATTTTCCCAAGTTAATTTATAGATTCAATGAATCCACTGTCTCAGAAGTTTTATTTACAAACTGGCAAACATTCATGTGAGTTGATTATAGCCAAAACACTTGAACCAAAATTCATAGGATACTTATTTTATCTTACCAAGATTTCATTTCCTACTGTTAATACGGGGGGGGGGGTACCCCTGACCCTATTCCTTCCTATAACTACCTCCATACATACCTCAACTACTTCTGAACCTGCTCTTTCGCTTTTTCCCGAAACACTCACCGTCTAAAATACTATACAATTGTATTCATGGCTTACTGTCTGCTCCCTCCTGCCTCCCGACTAAAAAAACCACCACCACCAAAAAACAAAAACAGTTATCGAAAGCAATTAACTTAGTTTCGTTCACTGACGTATTTCCAACCACTTACAGTGGCATTTGGCACATACCAGGGACACGGTACACTTTGGTTGAATCACTGACGGGAAAATAGGTTTGTTCTCCGTGGTTGTCTACTTGTCTTACTAGCATTATACTTACTATCATAAGACAACACTGTCAGCAAACCTCAGTTTCCTTCGCCAGGAACCCAGAGTGACAGCCTCGCAGCCCAAGGAGGGTGACCCCGAGCCCGGAAGTGAGAGCTGGACACGTGACAGGCTCGCCTGGGCCCCGCCTGGCCGACCAGGGCGGAGAACTACACTTCCCAGAATGCTTGGGTCTTTCAGTGGACTACATTCCCCAGAAGCCTTGCGGCCATCCCTAACCCGCCTCCTTCCCCACCTCTCCGGACCTGCGCGGGACGCTGGGTATTTGCTGCCGGAGCGCACAGCTACCCCGGCTTGGAGTCGGCCCAGCGTCGCCCGGGGAGAAGTCCCGTACCCGGGCTGCTGTCCGCCGGGGCAGCGCCGGAGCCTCCGCCTGCGGAGCGCGGCCGGGGAGGCGGGGCCCCTGCAACCTCCAAGGCCCGGGCGAGGTGAGCGGCCGAGTGTGGGTGGAATGCGGGAGCGAGGACCGGGGCCTCGGGGGGATGCGGCGCCGGGGCGCGGGGCAGAGGCCCGAGAGGCGCGAGCGGGGCCT
>JAQQST010000675.1:0-14832 GCA_028646485.1 Cryptoprocta ferox
GATAGATGGATGGTGAGTGGGTGGGTGGGTGGATGGATGGATGGGTGGATGGATGGATATGTGGATGGATGGATGGGTGGGTGGGTGGGTGGGTGGTTGTGTGAGTGTGTGGGTGAATGGATGAATGGGTGGATGGATGGATATGTGGATGGATGGTGGATAGATGGATGGGTGGATGGATGGGTAGGTGGATGGTTGGATGGATGAATGGTGGATGAATGGAGATGTGGATGGATGGTTGGATGGGTGGGTGGATGGATGGATGGATGGGTGGGTGGATGGATGGGTGGATAGGTGGGTGGATGGATGGGTGGATGGGTGGGTGGTTGGATGGATGAATGGTGGATGGATGGATATGTGGATGGATGGTTGGATGAGTGGGTGGATGGATGGATGGATGGATGGATAAATGGGTGGATGGATGGGCATGTGGATAGATGGATGGGTGAGTGGGTGGGTGGGTGGATGGATGGGAGGATGTCAGGATAGATGGGTAGATGGAAGGAAAGAAGGGAGGGGGGATGGAAGGTAAAGTGATAAAGAACGAATCACAGAACATGGACAATTACAGAATGTCAGTGATGAATATATGCATTTTCACAATGGGGAACTTTCTGGTATGTTTGGGATTTCTCCTAACATAATGCTAGGAGGATAAAAATGATCAGAGGCTCAGAGATGCATGCAAGCCTCCCCATCTGGTCTCTTGATTCCTTTGCACCTTGCACTACTCTGCTGATGATGAGGGTGAGGGTGGCCCCATAGTAAATATTTAAATGGATATTTAATATTCGTGAACACTTCGTCACCGGTGCCACTGCCTGATCCCGGTGCCTCTGGAATAATGCAATGTGGTCCCCTCTTGCTTCCAAAGTGGATCCAAATTTTGACAGGACAGGAATCAAAGGCTACGAATGCCAGGGTAAAGTGGGGACTAAAGAATGGAGACAGGGGCCCTGGCTAGTCACCATTGAGTCCTCACAACATACAATCGGGGCCACTGGATGGAATCAGTTTTTTCCGACTATGAGCTTTGTGCCAATCACCTCCTGCTCACGCAAGGGGGAGAATCTCACACCGGGGACTAAAAAAATCTGTCAACGCTTTGGAAAAATGTAACAAAGAGGGAGATGTGCATCTGGTGGTGGGCGGACAGCACTGGGCATGTTGCTGCTACCGGGGCGTCCCCCACCCCCGCCTGATTGAGCATGGGATGCACAAACAACTCCAAGTGCTTCCAATCTGGTCCTTGAGGAGAAAGGATACTTGTGGTAATGGAGAAATTTGCCACCCAGTGCTGTTGCTTTGGTGTCGTGTTTCTGTGGTCGCAAGTTATTCATCCCAAATTGGCCTCTGCTAGGAAACAAGAAAAATATTCCATACTATAAAATGAGATTTGGAGTGATCTTCAAATTTGGGGGAATGAAAAGAAAAAAAAAAAACAATCAAAAGAAGAAAAGGAAGTGTCCTGGGTTGAAGAAATCCTCCCGCTTTTGAAAGGTGTTTCTCATATTCCGACCCTGGGCTTTCTTTTCCTGGAGTCAGGGCGATCTTCCTGCCATAGCTTGGAACGTCTCCAATCTTCCCCACTATGGATGTCGGGGCACATTCTCAAAGGGCTAAGGTTTAGGGTCCACCCGAATGTGGACCCCAGTTCAGACCGCCATAAACACACCGTGGGATCCCAGTAAAATGGCAGAGCTCCCCAGACTTGTCTTCTCTACCCTCCGGTTTCCATTTTAAAGGAAAGATGTTTCTCAATCAGCCTCTGGTCCAGTCCCTGGAAAATCTGGATGCATGCGGTGGCAGCCTACGGGATGGAAGGGCAGAACATGGGGTATCTGGCTGAGCTCCCTGCCCACACCCGCCCCAGGCTGTCCATCTGCAAGATGGGCAGCTGGCCCAGCCACCTCCAGTGTGGGGAGCTGTAACCCCTGGGGAGCTGATCAGCCCCAGCCCCAGGGCTTCTGGTCCCATGCAGATCTTCTGGTGGTGCTCAGACGGGGCGTCCAATCCCAGTCCTTCAGTGTGACCCTGCTTAAATCTTACAAAATATCACCGCAATAATGCCCACCCCTGGGATTTTGCAGGGGAACGACCGAGCCGACCCATGCAAAGTGCTTGCCATGGCACCGGACCACAGGGACTGCCCAGCAAATCGTCTCCGTAACTAAGAGGCAGATCCAATTCCGGAAGGGTCTTGTCTCTCTTCCCAGGTCCCAGGCCTTGCCTGCCTGCAGCTTTCAGGTGAAGGAGCTGCGTTTGAAATCAGAGAGGCTGGGCTCTCCGCCTCCTGGAGGAGTGATGGGCGAGCACAGCTGGGCACTGAGCTGTCGCCGATGGAGCCACCCTGCCCGACTTGGAAATGCCCTGGGCAGCCCACTGCTCTTCCAGACGTCCCCCACCTCGGGGACAGGTGCGGCCAGGGAGAAGCCATGCCACTGCTGTCCTGATCAGGTCCTTCCCTGATGCGTCATGTAGATGCACGATGTCCCTTGTGCGCTCACAAGGTTACAGGCCACAGATGGATAGGTCAGCACGACTCCTCACCGTTCCCTGCAATGTCAAGTGCAGCCTGTGTCTCTGGGCTAACAGGCGTTACGATGTGGTCAGCTTTCCTTCCTGTTGTTTCTTCTGATGATGGGCTTTTGGGGGAAAGGACGGAGATTTTGAACCAATAGAAAAGGGACTGGAACTTGCTGGGACAGGTGCCCCAGCCCCGCAAAACCCTGCTTCGCGGCAACATGGGGCTGTGGGCTGATAACCACCTGGATGTGGGATCTCTCTGGGAAGTTTTCACGAAGATAGAGCATGTTTCCTCGTCACTGATGCCCTTACAAAGATGTCTCTCCACCTGTCACTCACACTGCACACCCTCTGCTTAGGGACCCTGGGACCCGTGGACGGAGCCAAAGCCCAACTAGTGATAGGGATTCCTAGAACTAGTCTACCCTGATGCCATTCATTGCTTTACCCATCCATTCACGCATTCATTCAGTTATTCACTCAGTCAGCAAACGTGCCGTGTTATCTCCTCTGGGTCAAGTTTGTTCCAAGATAATGGGTACTAAAATGCCTCTGCATCCCCAAAGCCCAGACCAACCAGTGCTTGGCACCTGGTAGGAATACATTTTTGAGGAACGGATGGGTAGATGGATGAATAGACAGGTGGATGGATATGTGGGTGCGTGGATGATGAATGGATGGATGGATGGATGGATGGGTGGATGGATGGATGGATAGATGGATGGATGGATGGACGGATGGATGGACAGGTGGATGGATGGATGGATGGATGGATGGACAGGTAGATGGATGGATGGATGGATGGATGGATGGACAGGTGGATGGATGGATGGACAGGTGGATGGATGGGTGGACAGATAGATCACCTTTACCCTCCAGGAAGGTAATCTTTACTGCGTCCACATAAAATCCAAGCAACAATCTCTGTCTTTTTCTCTTTTTCTTTCTGGAAAGAAGTGGACCCAGAGGTACAGACCCAGCCTCTCATTCTTACATCCTCTTACATCCTACATTGAGTGGGCACCTACCATGTGTTCAGCATCATGCTGGGTCCCCAGGGTCAAGACTACAAGGAAATATGATGGCAGGTAGGCCTTTCTCAGAGGGCAGGGACCTGCTGTTCTCATGGCCCTGCCCAGTTTGAGGAAACTGAGATCAGAAAAGTGAGGGACTCAGTCAAGGTCACCCTCTGTACTGCCTTGAGAGGCCACTGTCTGCTCTGGCTGGGGCCCTGAGGTGCCCACGCCAACAAGAACAGCATGAGGGAAGACAGTGCAGCTGCGGACAGGCTCCAATCACCTGGATTTGGAGGGAGGAGGGGTGTGAGGGCTGAAGGGCCCAGGGAGGGCTCCGAGGGCGATGGGGCTGGCAGACAGCGGGCAGTGCCTCCGGCTCCATGGGCTCTCAAAAGCAGAGAAGGGAAGAGGGAGTAGCCAACCTCGGTCAGACCAGCAGCTGAGCCCCCTCAGACCCAACCAGCCACTGGGACCACCAGGACCCAGCTTACATTCCTCCCACCCCCGGCTCCAACAACACCTTGATGACAGTAATAATGGTGGATACACTTGACCCTGACTGTGTGTGGGCCACTGAGCTGAGAATCCGTTTCACTGGCGTGTGTGACTCTTCTGGGGGAGGGCCACCAGAGAGGGCAGCCCCATCGTACAGGTGAGAGACTGGAGTGTGCAGTGGGCGCCTCTTGCCCTGGTCACCTGAGGTCCTGGCCCTGATTCTAGCTTACTTCCTTTGGGGCTCAGTTTTCCCATCTGCAAAAGGAGTGGGTTCATGGATAGCAGTGGTTCTCGCTCAATGGCGGCTCCGCCCCCAGGAGCATCAGCAGTGTCTCTGGGGTTGCCACCATGGTTGGGGGTGAGGGGAGCGTGAAATGCTGCACATGACGCCCCAGCACAGACAGACCTGGCCCCAAATGTCATCGGTGCCAAGGAGGAGAAGTCCTGACCTAGCGGGTATCAAGCTTCCAGAAACTAAGTAAATGCCAAAGTTCATCAGAAGCGGAATTCTCTTTTGCGATCTTGAACAAAAACAATCCTTTCTCCTTTTCCCAACTCGGGCCCCAGAAAACCCACTCCCCAGTCTCACACACAGATCCTTGCAGAGCTGCAGTGAGTCCTTTGAGGGTGATTCCGACCCAGACAGGAAAGTGGCTAATTCCCCCGATCGGACCCCGACTTTCTGACGATTGAATAGCACACGATCGCGACTCTGTTCTTCCTGCCGTTCAGCGCTTCTTTCATTTTGTCTTCCCCTCCCGGCTGCCCTCGGATGAAAGCTTGTGAGCTCTGGCTCCGGCTGCAAGAACGTCTTTCTAGAAGGCTGCACGAGCTTTCGTACTGTATCGCAGTTCCTGAGGGTGATGTATCACGTTACTAATTCCCTTAATTGCATGTCTGGGCTAAAAACAGACTTTCTTAGTTTTCCTAAGAAGTTACATTCTTAATGACATTAAAACACTGTGGTAAATGAAGCTAAATGTTAACTGATGTACTTAAATCATGAATCAGTATATAGAGTGTTTACCCAAACTTGTTTATCCTTCTTGGTCACTCATTTTGTAGGTTTTGCCAAAACTGAGAGAGGAATCGTGGTGTCAGATTCAGTATCTGGAAATAGCTCAAGAATTCTTGTTTTCTTTCGATTTTTAGCCCCGGCCTGAGTGGATGCTGCAATCATGTAGTAATCAAAGAATTAGAGGGCAAAAGGCTGTAGGCTGATTCATTTCCCTGGATTTTTGCAGAGAATGGGAGGGCGGCAAAGCTATAGGGGGAGATGACGTTTTCCCCCTAAGGATGAAAAACTGAAAACTTGCATTGTTTGGCTCTTTCCAGTTCAATTTTGAACAAACAGAAAACAAAGATAGAGAGATGGGTGATTTATCGTAAGAGATGAGCACCCACTGGACGCCAGAGGCCCTTCTAAACAGGCTGCGTGTATTGGTTCAGAGTTCTCCCCACAGACCCTGGAAGCCAAAGCAGCACCCTTCCCAGATGCTGGGGTCCAGTCACGCTAGGCGCCTTCTCCAAGACCACATGGCTAGTCAGGGGAGAGACTGAGATTGAAACCCCAGGAGGGCGATGCCTGCTTCCTGCCCGGGGATCTAACTATGAGGTTCCAAAGGACGCATGCTTTCTTGGGAATAGAAATAGTCCACAACTGAAACTCATCTGTAAGAAGCATTATCGCTTGTAAATCCCTCTCCACCAGATAAGCTATCACATGTTTTTTTTCCCTTTTTGTGAGGTTAAAGTGCTATATTTTGGTTTGTCTCCATTTCTCTCTGTCTCTGTCTCTCTCTCACGGTTGACCATATTTTACTTGTAGATAATTTATTTTTTAAAATCAATAATGCGTTGTTGAAACGATCTAACAGGACACTTCAGACCTGTGCATTGATTTTTATATGTTTTATCAAAAAAGAAAACCCATAGACAAATACTGAACTCTAGCTAATTGATACCCATGCAAAAGAAACTGGGGGGAAGCACACTAATATCTACAGTTTACTTTGAAAGGATGGATGGATGGGTGGATAGATGGATGGATAGATGGGTGGATGGGTGGATGGAAGAATGGATGAATGGATAGATGGATGGATGAATGGATGGATGGATGGATGGATGGATGGATGGATGGATGGTTGGATGGATGGATGGAAAGGTGGTTGGTTGGTTGGTTGGTTGGTTGGCTGGATAGATGGTTGGTTGGTTTTCTGGCTGGATGGCTGGATGGATGGATGGAAAGATGGTTGGTTCGTTGGATAGATGGATGGATGGGTGGATAGATGGTTGGATGGATGGATGGATGTTTGGATGGATGGAAAGATGGTTGGTTGATTGGATAGATGGATGGATGGATGGATGGATGGATAGTTGGTTGGTTGGTTGGCTGATGGATGGATGGATGGATGGATGGAAAGGTGGTTGGTTCGTTGGTTGGTTGGCTGGATAGATGGTTGGTTGGTTTGCTGGCTGGCTGGATGGATGGATGGATGGAAAGATGGTTCATTGGATGGATGGATGGATGGATGGATGGATGGTTGGATGGGTGGATAGATGGTTGGTTGGATGGATGGATGGATGTTTGGATGGATGGAAAGATGGTCGGTTGTTTGGATAGATGGATGGATGGATGGATGGATGGTTGGTTGGTTGGCTGATGGATGGATGGATGGATGGATGGTTGGATGGTTGGATGGATGGAAAGATGGTTGCTTGGTTGGTTGGTTGGCTGGATAGATGGTTGGTTGGTTGGCTGGCTGGATGGATGGAAAAATGATTGGTTGGTTGGTTGGATAGATGGATAGATGGTTGGTTGGATGGATGGATGGATGGATGGACAGATGGTAAACCAACCACAGCAACATGCTGACTTCAGAGCTCACTGTACAATTCTTCGAACTTTCTGTGTGTTTACAAATTTTCATCAAAAATACTGAAAAAAATAGGGGCACCTAGGTGGTTCGTTAAGCATCTGACTTCAACTCGGGTCATGATCTCACAGTTTGTCAGTTTGAGCCCCACATTGGGCTCTGTGCTGACAATGTGGAGCCTGCATGGGATTCTCTTTCTCCCTCTCTCTGTCCTTCCTGCGATTTCACTCTCGCTCTTAAAATAAATAATTAAACTTAAAAAAATACTGAAAAAAATAGAGAATAAAGATTCTTGATAGAAATTCAAAAGGCACACGTTAAAAGTAAGTATTCCTCCACCTCACCCTGCCCTCAGTCCCTCAGTTTCTCTGGAGCCTGTGGCTCTGGGTACCCTTCCGGGGGCTTTTGATGCCTATCTCAGCACATGTGCCCTCTTTCCACTGATGGTGATGATAAAGTAATAATAACTAATGATTGTACGGCCCATGTTCCATGTAAGCACTGTCCTAAATGTTCAACACATATCGATTTGTGAAATCTTCTCCAGAGCCCTGTAGGGTGGGTGCTGTTATCATCCCCACTTTACAGATGGACAAAGTGAGGCAAAGCAGGTTAAACAACTTGCCTGACACCACCCAGCTCATGGAGGGGCAGAGCAGACGGCATGCAGACTCTTCCACACTCAAAGGCCCCCACTGAGCGACGTGTCCCAGGGATCACTGCCTTTGTGAATCTGCCTCTTTATTCTGAAGGCTGCACCCTTCCCATTTCAGGATAGATCCTAGTTCATTGGCTCACCTCCCGTGCACCAGGTTGTGTCCAGGCTTCTGCTCCCACACGCAGTGCCGCAGGGGATGAAAAAGCCTACAATGGATGGATGGAAAGTGCAGGTGGCCTCTCGTGGTGGGGCACACTCCCAGGAGTGGAATTGAGGGGTCCCAGAGAACGTGCATGCGTAATTTTGGTAGTGACGTCATATGTCTTTCCAAACAGCTTGTCCTGAATGCCGCTGCAGCCAGCTACAAATGCGAGCCCCCGACCTCACTCTAGCGCACACGCTGATCATTTAGTCCACGGTGCAGCGCTGCACCCATGTGAACGGCGCCCCCCAGGTTGTGTGGGGTGCAGCGTGTGTGGTCACACCTAGCCCCTGAGGTACTGGAAAAACAACCTCAGTGTGGCTAGAGTTTGGTTTTCCTTCAATAGCGATGAGGTAGAGCATCGCTTTATAGATTTAAACTCCTTTCTTCTGCCTTGCCTGTAACAAAAACATTTTCACCCCCAAATTGTGGACTTAAGGCTTCGGTTGACATGCAGGCTTATTCCTCTCTCCCACTGTTCTCATTGAAGGTAGATGAGAAAACGTTAATTTTACTGCTCTGACGGTAGAAACAAACTATAAAAGGAGACAGGGAACATGACAAAGAAAAACTTGGGTTGTGGGAGCCTGCGAGATCCCTGGGCCAAGTCACCCATTTGAATCTCATTCCGGTCAAACCCCATTGCAACATTTTCCAAAAGGCTGAGAAGGGAAATCTGCTGGAAGCGGAAGGAGGGAATCACACAGGGAATGTGTGCGTGAGCGCACGTGCCTATGCGTGTGCGTGCGTGTGCGTGTGCGTGCAGATGGACTCCGTGTGTGTTCCAGACGTGGACTTAAGAAGACAAAGAATAAGTGAGAAAGGACAGAAAGCAAGAAAATAAAACACAGACGTCATGTTCAGGTGGGCACCGTGCAGGGAAGCACTGCCAGGGGGTCTTATAGCAATCGTGAGGGTCTTTGCAGGTGTGTCCTTAACATCTAGAACATTCTGATCCAGTGTGCGTCTGTGCTCTCGGAGAGGAAGTGGTGTGGTTCTCTGTGCCCTCTCTGACTAATTCGCTGGTATTTATGAGATGAACACAGCTTAGCGGTCTTTTTCTGATCTAACGCATTTGGAACGTAACTTAGGACAGTATTCTGTGTTTTCTTGCGAAACCGTTCCCGGGTCCCCCTGCCCTGAAAGCTCGCCGATCTCGGGGACTCTCGGGCAGCTCCTGAGCCCGCCTGTCAGGGAGGGATGGTCCGCAGGTCTGGGGGAGGAAAGCCGGTCTCATTTTGTTTTTTGTTTTTTTTTTTTTAATTGTGATGAAATTGCAAACTTACATCCTGAGACGAAAATTAAATGGAGGGAAGGTCTGACGTTGTGGGTGGTCTTCCTCAGGCGCTGGGAAGGAGGGGTGGGAGGGTGCGTTTAGCAACGTTTCCAATAGGGTAACGACAGCGGTAATGACAGCTGTCCCACTTGGGAAGGGGAAATCACAAAAGCCTATGCGGCGGCAGAAATAAACAAGCACGCGATGCTGGCCAAGGGGCCCGGGGTCCGTTCTGAACTTGAAAACATCAAAGTGAAGCCAGTTATCAGGCCGGCCAGGCTCCAGGCTCCGCTGCGTCCTGCCCGGGGCTCTTATCAGCCTTGGACGGACTGGGAGGATGACCGGCGGACAGGCTCCTGCAGACGGGGGTGGGGGGGGAGACGCTGAGGTTGAACAGGGGTGCCGGGACCCCCTGCATTTAGACGCCCTCAGCACCACCCCTTGGGGGGGCAGCAGGGAGAGCGGGAGCCCGACTGCAGCCCCCAGAACTGGGCCCAGCTCTGAGCCCCACTTCCTCATCCGCACGGAGGGGGTGTCCTGAGGATGAAATGTGCCCAATGCTCAGCCAGGGAAGATGTTTTGAGTGTCTGCCTTGTGCCAGGCGTGGTTCTGGGCACTGGGAGGAAAGGTTGACAAAATAAGGTCTTAAGAGGCTCTTGAAGAAATCAGGTTAAAATAAAAGCTTCCAGAGAAATCACAGTAACAGCATCCTTGTGGTGATGGAAACGTTCTGCACCATGACTGTGGAGGCGGCGTGACCCTCATCACGAGCGCACGTGAGCTCGAGCATGCACACACGCGTGTGCACGACCACAGGATCTGACAGAGATGTGAGTAAAAGGGTGAGCCGGGCCGGGTCAGCATCAACGCACCACTTATGACATCATACTTTAGTTTTTCCAGATGTGACCCCTGGGGGATCTCCCTGGGCATCTCCTACAACTATGGGTGACGCTACCGTGAGCCAAACAGGAATTCCAGTAAAAATAAGACTAAGCCCCTGGGCTCCCCGAACCCGTGTTCCAATGGGGAGCCTCTCCTCTGAGCTGTGAGGTGGACACTGGGCCCCTAACCCGTTAGGCGTTAGGTGCGTGGACAGTGGGTCACCGGTAATGGCCTGGTTAGGGACACAGGATCAGTGCCAGTCCTGCTGGGTTGGAAATAAACGGCCACTCATACTGGGTTTTAAATTGAAAGGGTGTATAGGACGCATGGGTCGCTCAATCGATTAAGCGTCCGACTCTTGATTTCGGCTCAAGTCATGATCTCACAGTTTGTGGGTTTGAGCCCCAGGTCGGGCTCTGTGCTGACAGAGCAAAGCCTGCTTAGGATTCTCTCTGTCTGTCTGTCTCAAAATAAATAAATAAGCTTTAAAAAAAAATTGAAGAGGCTTTAATAAGAGCAACATTTGCAAGGTGTGGTCAAGGTTTGTGGACCTGGGGGGATGGGAGGCAGCAGCGGGGGACTGCAGGGACGAGGGGACAGAGAGGTGACAGCACGGTAGGTGGGGTGTCCGCATGGAGAGGACCCCAACAGGCGCTGTGCCTTTAGGTAGGGGACACAGTGGACACAGTGGAGGTGGCCCAGCGGGGAGGGAGCAGAGAGCGCCCCGCCTTCCTCCCCTCCCTGTCTTGGGATCCCTGGAGCCCCCGCTTCCAGCTCCGACCAGGAGCACAGCCGGGGGCACGGGGGGAGGGGGGGGGACGGGTCAGCCTCCAGGCCCAGCACAAGAGCAGAGACAGTGGGACTGAAGCAGGAGGGGCGCAGGGAAGACAGCCCGCAGGAGACCGCCCAGCGGGCACATGGGTCTAAGTTTAGGCACAGAGATGAGTGTGGCCATCTAGTTGCCCATCACGTCCTGGGGCACCAATAAGGGGGAGCGCGCTGGACAGCCGGGAAGGCAAGGGCTTGCGGCGCTCACAGTTGGGGCAAGGGTCTCTGGGTATGAGTCGGAGGAGCAGCCCCCTCCCGGGACAGAGCCTCGCCCGGCTCACAGCGGGTGGGGGAAAGCCCGTGGGGAGTCTGGCACAAAGCAAGGCAGAGGGAAAGGTGGATGGTGCATTCGATCCTGGGGCTCCCACAAATAACTGCCGCCAGCAGCAGTTTATTCTCTCCCGGCTTCGGAGGCCAGAAGCCCCAAAACACGGGGTCACAGGGACTCACTCTCTCCAAAGGCTGGAGGGGACGACCCTTCCTGCCTCTTGCAGTTCCGAGGGGGCCCAGGCGTCCCTCGGCTCGTGACCGAGTCCCTCCTCTTCCGTCCCTGACCTCCAAGGCCCCTCCTCCTCTCTGGTGTCCGGAGAAGATTCACAGTGGTCTCCTCTGCAAATGCTTAACCCGATCACATCTGCGAAGACCCTTTCTCCAAATAAGGCCCCATCCCCAGGGTGCAGGGATTAGAACGTGCACACACTTTAAGGGTCACCCAGCAGCCCCCCATGGGCGCTTACAGGGAATGGGGAGCCTGGCGGAGCAGAGGAAGGAGAGAGACCGTCTGGGCAGGGAGAGGCGAGGGGAGGCGTCGGCGAGGCCCACTGCCATCAGGTGAGGTCCTGCCCCTGGCCCGGTCCCCACCTCTCATGCCCTCTGCCATCCGCCCGGTTTTGCGCCGCGGCTGGTTTTGATTCTCTGCACCGTGTTTACTCGCCGGATCGATTACCTGTGTTGTGTAACCTGGGCGCTACAGGCGGCCGTCTGTATTTTACAACATCCAAAAAGCCCAGGCCTCAGGTGCCGCGTCGGGGGGCCGGGGCTGGCGGGGAGGCCTCTCCAGGCGGGGCTGCGTTACCCGGGGGCCCCTCGCTCAGCAATTACGAATTTCAAGACGGTCACACTGGGCGTTAAACCCAGCGGGACTCTTCCAACAGGGACACACGCTGAGTAGCAAAGGGTTAGAGAATCGCCAGAGTTGACACAAAAACAAACACAAAACCAAGGCTGGTCCCGGGCCCCACGCAGACCAGGGAAATCAGAAAGGGCAGGCGGCCCGGGCGGCAGCGCGGTTTAAGGCTCCCAGCCACTCTGTGCATCCTTGAGGTGGGACTCAGTTCACGCACCTCGGTGCCCCCGGCAGCCATCTGGGAAATGGGGACAGCCAGGGCTGGGAGCTGATGGGGCAGGTGAGGGCGTTGCAGCGGTTAATGGAGGTGACGTTCTTCAGATGCCTCCGCTCCTGACGGCTCCCGGGGGTCCCTGTCGGTGTTGGCTGTCCTTACCAGGCATCCCGGGCCAGCGCAGCGGCCGTGCGGCACGGGTGTCCTGCCAATTCTTGTGAGCGCACGAGGCCTGGGCACTAGAAGGGAGGAACGCCGTAGTCCGAGGCAGGCGGCATCCCTGGGGTCCTTTCCTGGCTCCTCATTTGGGCTTCCTGCTAACAGCAAGGACCAGCTCGAGCCTCTGTCAAAATTAAACAGCCCCCTCTCCAGCTCCCGCCCCACGAAAATATACCCACGCGCACGCACGCGCGCACACACGTGTTTATTTTCTTTCCTGTTCACAGTTCCTCCAATCCTGATCCTAAGACTCACTTGATTTTGTTCAGAGCCCAAAGCATAGCACTTTCCTGCAGTGGGTCAGGAGGGGCAGTTCGACACTGGGCTCCCACCAAGCTGGGACCCCCAGGGAGGCACAGAAGAGTCAGAGGGATGGACGGAGTCCATCCTGCACGGAGCCAGCAATGTGATGTAGAGGAAGGCGCCATGGTCTGTGTGGTGAAGGAGAAGGGACATGTCGGCTAGAGGTGGACTGTCTGGAAACCCAGGCACCACTGTTCACCAGGAGCGTGAACCCAGGCAGTTACTTGACCCTTGCCCTGCTCGGCCGCCTCAGCTGTCACCTGGGGACACTGAGAGCGCCTTACCGTTTACGGCTGTCGGGAGGACGGGATGAATGCACACGAGTCAGTCCCATGCTTGTGAAAGAGCCCAGCACAGAGCAACCCCGACCTGAGTTTCCTGTCCTTAGACACCTGCCTCCTCAACCCGGAGGCTGAGTTCAGCTCCTGGGCCCCCAGCCATCTTGCTCCCTCCCGCCATCTTGCTCCCTCCTGCCATCTTGCTCCCTCCCGCCATCTTGCTCCTTCCCCGCCATCTTGCTCCCTCTGAGCTTCAATGTCTTCATCTCTAAAATAAAGATGACAGGCATTTAGTAGATGTTCAGCAAAACTTCTCCCCATTCTTGAAGTTGCTTACGGTCTAATAGGAACAGGATGTTCGGTGTTGCGGAATCTCAGAGGAATCAGAGACACCCCCCCCCGCCTCACCCCAACTATGCTCAGCGATTCCTTTTCCGTGTACCCTCCCTCAAAGCTGAGGTTAATTATTGCAATTCCAATCTATCACTTTTGTTTTTGAAAATTTACAAGTCCTCAACTAACGCACGTTTGTCGTGGGAGCATTGGAACCTACAGATACACAAAAAGGAGACCCAAAACCCACCGCGCTCCACCGGCCGGCAATGACAGGTCACATTTTGGTCGATGTCCATCCAGATTTTCTTACTTAAAATACAGACGCGGGATCGCCTGCCTTCTAGCCCACTCCAATCTGGCTTCCCCCATCACCACGTCACTGACCCTCCCTGTCCAGGTCCCCAGTTACCTCGAGGTGACAATTTCCGCGGCCGCTCAGCTGATTTCACAGCCACCCTATTGTGATGACACTGCAGTGAGCATCGTTCTTGCTAAAATTTGTCACGCATCTTTTTATATACAAACAGATTTGTCAGTGAACCCCTTCCCCAAAGGTATGAAGCCCCTAAAGCTACGGAAACAGCAAGGACCTGCCTGGTCCCCACATGGGCACCCTCTCCCACCTCCGGAAGCCCGTGCCCAATCAGGACGAAATGGTGATGTGGCAGACACCCCTCCGGTGGGACTCCCCGTGGCCAGGAAATCAGATGGTTCTAGACCTGCCCTGCGCGGTCTGGTGGCCCCCGGCCACACGTGGCTACCGAGCCCTGGCAGTGTGGCTGCTCTGAACTGAAATGTGCTGCTATATTTTGAATAATTAGTACAAAGGGATTTTAAATATCTCAGCCTTTACATTAATTGCAGGATAATATTGTGGACACATTAAATTATTTTAAAATCAGTTCCACCTGTTTCTTTCTACATCTTTTTTAACGTGGTTGCTAGAAAAATTTTAATTACGTGTGTGGTTTGAGTTATTGGTGGTCTTGGACACCACTGGCCAAAACACGCCCCTTTTTCACATCCGCAAAGTGATTTATGCCTGTCAGCGAACGTTCGTTTGTTCCCTGCGACCTCACCACCCTGGCAAGTGAAAATCGCCCGTCTTCGTTCTGCAGATAAAAATGTGTCCCTTGGGGCACCTGGGTGGCTCAGTTGGTTAAGCATCTGACTCTTGATTTTGGCTCCGGTCATGATCCCAGGGTCGTGGGATCGAGCCCTGCTCAGCGTGGACCCTGCTTAAGATTCGTTCTCTCTCCCTCTCTGCCCCTCCCCTGCTAGCGCGCTCTCTCTCTCTCTCAAATAAAAAAATAAAATTAAAACAAGACAGAAGCTTTGCCAGAGATCACAGCACGCTCTGTGCTGAAAAGCGCGTGCTCTAGAACCGGACCTCTGTCCAAGGCCAGGGCGTGCCCTGCGTCCCTGAGGGAGTCTGACTTCCAGGGGACTCGGCTCTGATCCCTTAAGCCTTGGGGAGCCGGGACAACTGGGGAAAGAAAGCTGGGCCCTCCCTGCCCTCCCCCTGCCCTGCAGCCCTGCCCTCCCCTCCCTTCCCTCTGCTCTCCCCTTGCCCTCCCCCTGCCCTGCAGCCTGC
>JAQQST010000676.1:0-14829 GCA_028646485.1 Cryptoprocta ferox
TGTCGATAGATGCAGAAAAAGCATTTGACAAAATACAGCATCCTTTCTTAATGAAAACCCTCGAGAAAGTCGGTATAGAAGGAACTTACTTAAACATTATAAAAGCCATCTATGAAAAGCCCACAGTTAATATCATCCTCAATGGGGAAAAACTGAGCGCTTTCCCCCTGAGATCAGGAACACGACAGGGATGTCCACTCTCACCACTGTTGTTTCACATAGTGCTGGAGGTCCTAGCATCAGCAATCAGACAACAAAAGGAAATAAAAGGCATCCGAATCGGCAAAGAAGAAGTCAAACTTTCACTTTTCGCAGATGACATGATACTCTACATGGAAAACCCGACCGCCTCCACCAGAAGCCTACTAGATCTTATCAAGGAATTCACCAAATCGCAGTGTACAAAATCAATGTACAGAAATCGGTTGCATTTTTATACACCAATAAAGAAGCAACAGAAAGAGAAATCAAGAACCTGATCCCATTCACAATTGCATGTAAAACCATAAAATACCTAGGGGTGAACCTAACCAAGGATGTAAAAGACCTGAACAAGGAAAAATATAGAAAGAATATGAAAGAAATCGAAGAAGACAGAAAGAAATGGAAAAGCATTCCATGCTCATGGATCGGAAGAATAAACATCATTAAAATGTCATTATTACCCAAAGCAATCTACACATTCAATGCAATCCTAATGAAAATTCCACCAGCATTCTTCTCAAAGCTGGAACAAACTATCCTAAAATTCGTATGGAACCACAAAAAACCCCAAATAGCCAAAGTAATACTGAAGATGAAAACCAAAATGGGAGGCATCCCAATCCCAGACTTTAGACTCTACTACAAAGCTGTGATCATCAAGACAGTATGGTACTGGCACAAAAACAGACACATAGACCAGTGGCATAGATTAGAGAGCCCAGACCTGGACCCACAAATATACGTCCAATTAATCTTTGACAAAGGAGGTAAGAGTATCCAATGGCAAAAAGACAGCCTCTTTAGTAGGTGGTGCTGGGAGAACTGGACGGCAACATGCAGAAGAATGAATCTAGACCACTCTCTTACACCATACACAAAAATAAACTCCAAACGGATGAAGGACCTGAACGTGAGACAGGAATCCATCAAAACCCTAGAGGAGAAAGCAGGAAATAACCTCTATGACCTCAACCGCAGCAATTCCCTACGTGACACATCCCCAAAGGCAAGGGAATCAAGAACCAAAATAAACTATTGGGACCTCATCAAGATAAAAAGCTTCTGCCCTGTAGAGGAAACAATCAAGAAAACTAATAGGCAACTGACAGAGTGGGAAAAGATAGTTGCAAATGACATATCGGATAAAGGGCTAGTATCCAAAATCTAGGAAGTACTCACCAAACTCCACACCCATAAAGCAAACAGTCCCATGATGAAATGGGCAGAAGCCATGAATAGACACTTCTCCAAAGAGGACCTCCATATGGCCAACAAACACATGAAACGATGCTCAGCATCACTCATCATCAGGGAAATAGAAATCATGAGACTGTGAATCAGATGACCGCATTTGAGACTTATTTGCCACTGATTAGCTCTGTGACCTTAGAAGGACCTGTATTCTAAATGAACCTCACGTTTGTTTTTTAATCTGTAAAATGGTGAAATGCTTACCTGACAGGGCTGTTGGGAGGATTAAATAAGATGCTGGGTGTGTAAGTGCTTTTTAACCATGAACTATTATACAAATAATTATTTTATCGAAAACTATGCTCATTCCATTTTTTCATGGATAAATATAACTTGCTTTGTATTTTAGCCTGTTTATTTCTAATGCATTGAAATAACTTTAATGCACTAATTATTTTCAAAAATTTCAGTGTTTTAGGTGAAATGAGCTATTTATGTATACGCAAAAAATGAGTTAATAATAAATGAATTTTGGATGACTTTATTTGTGTGTGTTTAATTTGTTTTAATTTGAGTATAATTGACAAACAATATTACATTAATTTCAAGGTGTACAACCAGAGATTAGACAAGTTTGTACATTATACTCTGTTCACCAAGTGTCTTTACTGTCTATCACCATGCAATTCTATTACAAAATCACTAACTATATTCCCTATGCTGTGCCTTTTATTGTATGATTTATTCATTCCATAACTGGAAGCCTATATCTCCCACTCTCCTTCACGCATTTAGTTCATCCCCTACTCCCCTCCCTCTGGCATCCATCAGTTTGTTCTTTGTATTTATAGGTCCTTTTGCTTGTTAATTCATTTTTGTTTTTTTTAATGCCACACATGAATGAAATCACATATTTGTTTTTCTCAGTCTGCCTTATTTCACTTAGTATAATACCTTTTAGGTCCATCCATGTTGTTTTAAATGCCACAATCTCATCCTTTTTTATGGCTGAATATATATATATATTACATATATATGTGTGTGTATGTGTGTATACACACACATCTTTCTTATCCATTTGCAAATCACCTCTATTTTAATATGTAAAAGAAAGAATAGCACAATCTTGTGGTTTTAAGTTTAATGTCTTTTAATTTTTATAATTCATTTCTCTACTTTCTTTTGGTTCATCTTGGATAATTTAGAAAAGCTTTAAGTGTATATTAGAAAGTATATGAATACCCAAGTTATGTCTTTAGCAAATAAGGATTTGTTTTCCCTTTGTAAGATCTAAAGTACAACTTTCACCATCATCCTTCCCTCAAAGATGTGGTGCCTGGTATCACTGATTTGTCTTTTAATGAATCAGATTCATTGTTTTGGCTAGTTAAGCACTGTGCCATGAATGGAGTTGTTATTAGAAAGTTACAAAGTTACAAACCTGGAACAAGCTTTTCCACTTATCCATGGCCAGAATCAGGAATCTGCCTTCATTGTTACAGACACATGTTGGAATGCTAACGCATTCCAGGGTATGAGAGAAGACTGTCTCTATAGTCTGAATCAAAGCCAGCTGCTCTTACAGCTGCCCCTAACTTAACGACGTGTACCTTGCCATTATAGGGCAGCTCAGGACTGGGCAAGGGTGGTTGGGAAATCAGCTAAGAGTAGTTATACCTTGAAGAAAGAACAAGTGGTGTCAAGCAAGATGGGCTCTTCAATTTCATGTTAATGAACAATTCCTCAGAAGTCTCACATCTTTTTTCCCCTAAAAGTCTACATGGAATTAGTCTTATATATGGCTACTAATATCTTAAAATGAATAAAAACTTGTGAGCCTACATTCCCCTGATCTTTTTGCACTGTAAAGTTCCTAAAGGCAAATATCACAGTTTTTAAATGCAAATATATGTTTGTACACAATAAAAATGTAATAGCTATTTCTATAGAGACAAGTTAGGTAGCAGGTTATTCATATCAAACAATCTGGCTGAAAACAACTCTGGATAAATTATTTTCAAAGCACTGAGGAGTTTAAACGATAGAGCCCTGCCAGGCCAATGTTGGGGGAAACTTGAATTCAAAGAGACTACAGGAGGGGCCCCTAGGTGGCTCAGTCTATTAAGCGTCCGACTTCGGCTCAGGTCATGATCTCACTGTTCATGAGTTTGAGCCCCCCATCGAGCTCCATGCTGACAGCTCGGATCCTGGATTCTGCTTTGGATTCTGTGTCTCCCTCTCTCTCTCTGCCCCTTTCCTGCTTGCACTCTGTCTCTGTCTCTCAAAAATAAATAAAGGGACTACAGGATTACTTGAGTGCCAAAGTTATTTTGCCTTGAAACCATTGAAGGGGTAAGTTGTGACAAAGTGAAGATGACACAGAACACATTCAATGTAAAAACTCTTACAGGATGTATTTTCCTGCATTAAACTGGGTCTTAAAGGGCTACACTTTTGGGATTAGGGTGAACCAGAACTAATCTGTCACCTGCTGATCCTCCCCAACCCTATAGGCCCAGAGAGAATGCTACTCTGGACCTAAGCAGAGCAGGAGAAGGAACGGGAAGATGGAGAAAATAACCAAGAATTTGTGGCCACAGACTTACCCTCGTATAGAATTATACTACAGGAACATATAGCATAGATGGACAATGAATTTGGTTTTAAGTGGTGCCCTAGAGGCAGCCATAAGAAGGAGGGTACACTTATAAGCCTCAGGGAATCTCCACAAATAATTATTTAAGGGCAATAACCAGTGAAACAGTTGAAGATAATCAGAAGTGTAGGGAAATTTTTAAAAAATCAGACATGGACAACTTAAATTACATTAATTGGTCATTTTTATGAATATTGTGACAAAATCAGGCAATCCATATGGAGTCCTCTCTCTTAATGCATAGATTATGTAATGATGTAAATATCATGACCATTATCTTGATATTTTCTATATAAGAAGTCAAAAATAAATGTTCTTTAATAAGTATCACAGAAATAGTTGCATGTATGCTTTTCAGTGGAATGTTGAAGATTAGTTACTAGCACTCATATTTAATTAATGGAACAATTGTCTGCTTTAGTACAATGTCTCATGTTTCTAAAATAGACATTGATGATTCACATATAAACAGATATTTCCAATAATAGCTGTACAGAATTGTTGTCTGAGTTGTATTTGTAGTTCATAATATTTAGAGAATATTAAAAAATAAATCCATTTTTCATTTTTTAAACTCCAATGTAGCTAGAGTAGAAAACAAACAATTAAAGTGACAATAATAAACTGTTCACTCAAATCCAAAATGGTTACTATAGTAACTTAAGATTGGAACATTATGATAAAAGTAGAATAAAAAGATAATTTCAAATGCTATATTAATCTTTTGAAGTATGGATGGGGAGTTGTTATTTGATATTTGAAAGAAACTAAGTTGCTGTTGAAGCTTATAAGATGACTGATTTCATCTTGTCTCCTTTCTCTTTTATATAAATGTGGAAATCTCTTATTTTAGGCATTAACTAGAAGAGAAGGGTATTGTTAGTTTTGCTTGTGTTAATCTCCCTAAGACCGATGACAATCACTTTATGCAAGCAACTTTTAATTATCTACGGGAATAGAGGGGAGAATGAGTGAAAAACTGCTCTTAAAAATGACTTAATGATCTTATTTTGACATTTCTTTTCTACTATCTTCATTACCAAGATAGAAGTGCAGATACAGATGCAGACATAAGAGATGAAACTAAAGAGGGAAGGAGGGGAAAAATCCAGAGTTTGGGATGAGGATGGAACTGCCCATTGAGTAGGCCCCATATTAATACCACTGAGGTTGTATGATTTTGAGGTCACTTTAAAACATCATGCTAGTTGTATAGTCATTGTCAGAAAGTGGTTCCTGGTAGCACATCTTACTGGGTCTGGAAATTGGAGATACAATTTATTAGTCAGGAAGTGGATAACAAAAAAAGCCATGAATAAGCAACTCTGATGAAGAGAGAAACCTTGAAAGTCAGTATCTCTGACTTCCATAAACAGGGACAAGCCACTCTTCTTCATGCACATACAACCTTCCTTCTTCTTTCCTTCCTTCTTTCTTTCCTTTTTCTTTCCTTCCTTTTTCCTTCCTTCCTTCCTTCTTTCCATCCTTCCTTCCTTCCCTCTCCTCCTCCTCTCTCTTTCCTTCCACAAATGCTTACTAGGCAACTTCTCTGTGACAGTCTATACACTGGCCATGGGGGATAAACTGTGAGCAATACTGATATAGTCTTGCCTTTATTGAGTTTATAGTCTAGTCTTATGGAAGATACAGACAATAAACCACTACATGTTATCCCCTTCCTGACTAATAAATTGTATCTCCATGTAATTCAACATGGATAATTGTTGAATTACAATTGAGATTAGGGATAAAATTTTAAAGTACTGGGGGTAATGAGAGTATATGACAGGAAGAAAACCTAATCTGAGAGGATTGCTAAGGAATAGTTAAGTTTTTATGAAGCAATGATATTTACATTGATTACTATAGAGTGAATAAGACTCAGCCAATTGACAAATGCAAGGAAGAACATTGCAGATGGAGAAAATAGGTGCCAAGGATTGTGGTAAAAAGGAGCTTAATGAATTTAAGGTAGAGACAGCTAATGAGGTAAGAACATGGTGACAAAGATGAGATTAAAAAGGTAATCAAGGGTCTTGGAGGCCATGGTATTGTGTTTGAACACTTGTTTACTCCATTCTGTTGCAGTTATTTGTATATATGGTCATGGAGACTTGCTTTCCCTTTTCATTTTTATGTTCTTGATATCTAGGATATTGCCAGGCACATAGTAAGTGCTCAATAAAAGCTTGTTGAATTAATGAGATAAGGGGAAAAAAAGACTTTCTAATGATTGGAGGAACACAGTTCTTACAGAAAACAAGAATAAGATTGCATATTGCTATTGTTTCTCTTATTGTACCCATCAAGACACATTTGTTTAAGTAATAGGTAGCTTTTTCTACAAGTAAAATGAGAGAGAGATTGATTAATAAAATGGGATCGTTGAACAATTTTACTAAGAGAAAACCAGTTTTTCAAAGAAATACATTTTTGTTTGTTTAGTTAAAATCTACACCATAGGAAAAGTCTAAAATCTAGGGGGTTTATGAGAGCTTTTGAAACTGAAACAAGTACATCTTAATGATTCCTACTTCTGGAAGTTCCATAGGATAGAGAGAAACAAAGATGTGCAGCTGTTAAGAAATTAAGACCATATGATATTTAAGTATTTTAATTTTCTTAAACTTTGTTTAAATGAATTTTTTTTAAAAAAATGTCATGGGAAACACATGGTTATATTATTCAATGAAGTATGAAATGATTACAATTGATACAATTAACCATCCCAGGGTTAGGAGACAATAACCAATGCAATATTGTCTAACAAATCGTATATTAGCTCTAACTGCAGCTAAGCTGTCCAGCATAAAGGAAACCAGAAATTCTAACACTGCAAAGCCACTTGTACAGAGGAATCTCAGACCCTCCTTTGAATCCCTATAGCTGTTATTGGCTGTCACACTCATTTGCTACAGGGTACTGTCATATATTGAACATTTTATATGTATCTCATCTCCTCAACCAGATCATAAGTCCTTCAAGGGTAAGGCCTTATACTTTACAACTCTTCTTTGTGTAGGTGGTACTAATTTAGAGTTTTACTGCAATGTGCATAACATACAGATTTTATTTTAAGTAATTTTACTGTTTGTAATGCCTGAAAAATAATGAAAGCGTGCCTGGGTAATGTGACTCTACGAACCTAAGCATTGTTTAAAATCAAAGTTTCTAAAAATGAAATATTAGTGACTATTTTAGCTTTGGCAAAAATATTGTTTTTGTTTAATTTTGATAACAATGTACTTTTGATAATCTCACAATGGAAAGGCTAAATATAATGTACATGCCTTCATAGATAAGTATTCTTAAAATTTGTATGTGTTACCAATATTTTAATTTATAATCTTTAAAAACTGCCACAGTCAAATTGCATTGGAAAGGAAAATCATGGAAATGTTATGTTTTTATTTTAATCTGTTTACTGAATTTTAGAGTTCCCTTTTCTTCCAACCTTGGTTATCATAGAAATTACGTTTGGTACTATATTCAGTGCTTGCTCTAGTTTATTTGACTACACTAACACAAGGTCATTTTACTTATCTATATAGAGCGAATTCTACTTTTATAATTTCTGACAAGTAAATTCACCCACTTATTTGAGACAGTGTAAAAGAAACAAATTCTATAAAGTGACACAAAATAATCTAAATTGGAATCACGATGTTCAGTTTGTAGACTCTATCATGACATTTAGATGCTAGACTTAAACAATGTGATCCACTAACAGTTAACCATTAACATCTTCACTGCCATTTTCTTTTGTCTCATGAGTATAAATGCTATCTGAACCTCAAGGAATTATACGTGTAACTTTCTTTCCTCATTGTATGTTGGATTAGTAGACTATTAGATTAACAAAAGAAACACTTATGACCTGCTGACCTGATTTTTAGTATTCCTTCAACATTCTAAATCACACAGGGATTTTTACTGCTCTACATTTACAGGACAAAGCAGATGTTGTATAAAAGCGAGGTATTTGTGAGCCTTTGCTAATAGCTTTGCAATTATCCCTTGCACTTGGTGGTGACAGGGAGTAGGAGTAGATAGCATCTGTGGTTCTTTTCCATTCTAACATTTTAATAATTCCAACAGTTATAGGAAACAGTTGAACTGCTCTCAGTTGGTGACTGTAATCAAATGGCAAGATCCCCACTAAGTATGTAGATGTGTAGCCACAAAAAATGGAAAACACTTGGTCCAAACAAACTACTCATCATGAATAAGCATAGTGAGCATCTGTGCCTTTGTACATACCCTCTGTTCTAATCTAAAATGCCCTTTGGACCCTCTCGTTGTGATAAACACCTTGTATTGCTTCAAAACATGGGTCAAAGATCACTTATACCATAAAATCATTGCAGCTGTTGCAGAGGGATAGGAGCTTTGTCCATATTTCCCATTTTTTCAGGTCTCACCAACCTGTTGGATATGACATAAATAATAATCCTCAAACAATTTGTTCATGCCCCCATCTGTATAATACATGACTTCAGGTTTCTTTAAAGGTCCTCCCCTTAGTGTTTCTGAAAGGTTGCAAAGGATCCTTCAGTGTATTCCTGATCAAGCTGGCTTCTACTGAGTGCAGCAAAACCTCCACCAGAATGTCCGCTGCTATTCCTTGCTACTATTTGTCTCTAGTACTAAGCTCTATTGATAAGGGAACCCATGCAATGACACCTACACCCCCAATGACTTAAGAGTTTAGGGCTTAACCCTGAGTCAAGTTGGGGCTGGGATCAAGTGACAAATGACAGCCACTGTTTTACTCAATATCACTGCACCCCTTAGAGGACTAAGGCTATACTCCTGGATTCTTCTTCACTCAGAAGTGCTTCCAAGAGGCTCTGCAGAACTCATACACTTTTATCGAGATTATTTGACCAGTGTGCTAGATAGGTGAATTCTTGTGTGAATCATACACACACTCAAATTGAGACTCCTATAATTTTATGTTCAAATGGCAATCAGGATCCTTAAGAAGCTTTGATATAAAACCTGATGGGCATAAGATCCACTGATAGAGAAAATCATTTTCTACAATTAGATCACCTAGTGATTCCTGTCTTCAGTTATTTTCGTTGTTTCTCTTAGTTATATATACTGATCCCCCCCTTCTCCCATTCCTATCCAACTGCTTGTAGTAACTTAGTCATGGCAACCCCCAGAAATCATCCCATATAAAACTTGATGTTTGCCCTCTGTGACCCTGATTCATGGATCAAGTAATGATCCTCAATACCTTTTTCTCAATATACCTATCCAGCTTCTATCTTACTGAATATAACCCTTAGAGCAACTTATTCCAATGTATTATAATTATTCAGTACTGTCAACTCTGTCCCAAATTCAAATATTTTGGTAATAGGGATTGTCAGGTGCTTTTTTCATGCAGTTTCCCCAGGTCTATATCCAGATCTTAGCTGTGTTAAAATGGTAAGCACAAGCAGAATGACAAGAATTGTTAGATAAATGGCCCTAAAATATGGTGATGAAAAACCTGTTTTGCCTGAGACACATTAAGGAAATGAGAAATGTATATGAACCTTATTTTTATATTTTGCTAAGAAATTATCCTTTTATTTTATAGCTTTATTGAGATATAAGTTACATACCATGTATTTCACATACTAATATTTTTTAAGTATAATGATAGATGTGTGCAATCATCACCACAGTTAATTTTAGAGCATTTTCATCAACTCAAAAAAACCCTAGGCCCTTTAGTTTCCACTTTTATCTCACATCCTTCCCAGTCTTAAGTGACCACTGATTTATTGCCTCTATAGATTTTCCTATTCCAAATACATCATATGAATGAAATAATATAATATGTGGGTTTTTTGTGACTAGCTTTTTCACCTAGCATAATGTTTTCAAGGTTCATCCATGTTGTAGGATGCATCCATTCTATTTTATGACTGAATAATATTTCATTGTATGGATATACCACAATTGGTTTAGCCATTCATCCATTGATGGACGTTTGAGCTGTTTTCACTGTTTGACTATTATAAATAGTGCTTCAATGAATATGTTAGTACAAGTACTTTTTGAATATTCGTTTTCAATCTTTTGTGTATTTACCTAAGAATGAAATTGAAGGGTCATATGATAAATCTATTTTTAAGTTTATGAGGTACCCTCTTTTTTCCACAGCTGCTGAACCATTTTACATTCATAGTAACAATGTACAAGGATTCAATTTTTCCACATTCTCACCAATACTTGTTTATTTCTTTTTTTTAAAAATTTTTCAATATATAGCCATCCTACTTACTGGTTGTAAACTGATTCTTCATTGTGATTTTGATTTGAATTTTCCTAATGACTAACGATGTAGAGGATCTCTTAATGTACTAATGGCAATTTGTATATCTTCTTTGGAGAAAGGTCTATTTTAAGTCCTTTCCCTATATTTAATTGGGTATTTGTCTTTTGTTGTTGACTTATGAGAGTTCATTATATACTCTGAATACTAGACCCATATTAGATATATGATTTGCAAATATTTTCTCTCTTTATGCAGGCTTTTTCACTTTCTTGATAATGTTCTTTGCAGGAAATTTTAATGTCGATAAAGTTTAATTTATTTTTTATTTTTTTGCCTCTGCTTAAAGTGTCATATCTAATAATCTATTGGCAAATCAAAGGTGATTAAGATTTACCCTTATGTTTTCTTCTAAGAATTCTATGGTTTTAGCTCTTATATTTAGGTTGCTGATCCATTTTGAATTAATTTTTGTGTATGGTATGAGGCAGAATTATGGCTTCATTATTTGCATATGAATATACAGTTATCACAGCAAAATGTATTGAAAAAACATTTTTCCCTATTGAGTGATCTTCTCTTCTTTGTTGAAAATAAGCTGGCCATAGATTTATGGATTAAATCTGTGTATTTATTTCTGGACTCTCCATTTCATTCCAATTGTCTATATGTCTGTCCTATGCCACAGTACCACAATATTTTGATTACTGATGTTTTGTTGCAAAGTTTGAAATCAGGAAGTGTAAGTCCTCCAATTCTTTTTTCTTTCTTTTCAAGACTTTTTGGCTATTATGAATGTGGCAAGAGTCTTATTTCTGAGCTTAAGGCAAAAACATATGTTTTTTTAACCATTATATATGATGTTAGCTGTGAGTTTTTTTATTGATACCCTTTATTAATTTGTGAAATTTCCCTTTTGTTTCTAATAAGAAATTATATCTTTTCTTTCTTTATTTAAAAATTTCGTTTTACTGTCTAACACTTAACATGAGATTTACCCTCAAAACAAATTTTAAGTGTTCAATTCATTATTGATGACTATGGGTACAATGTTGTACAACACACCTCCAGAGCTTATTCATCTTGCTTAACTGAAACTATATTCCTGTTGATTAATGACTGTTCATTTATTCTTTCTACCAGCCCCGGGTAACCACATTCCCACTCTCTGAGTCTATGAATTTGACTATTTTAGATAAACCATATAAGTGGAAACATACAAAATTTGTCTTTCCATGACTGAAGTAAGAAATTATATCCTTTAAATCAGAATATTTGCAATTAAATTTAGGGATTGAAAACACAGTTTCTCCATTATTAAAGAGTTTCATTTTTCTGGTTAACCTACCAGAGCACAGGAATTTCCTAGTCTTTTTTTAAGTTCTTTTTAAAAAAATGTTTATTTATTTTTGAGAGTGTGCTAGCTGGGAGGGGTAGGGAGACAGGGGGATAGAGGATCTGAAGCTGGCTCTGTGCTGACAGCAGCGATGCAGGGCTTGAACTCACAAACTGCAAGATCATGACCGAGTCAAAATCAGACGCTCGAGCAACTGAGCCACCCAGGACCCTTTTAAGTTCTTTTACTAATTTTATCCTGCAGTTAAACTCTATTCAATTTTTTTTTCTGTCCTCGAATCTCTCAAGCCCCCTGCTATGTTACATAAAGGTTTTATTATATAGAACATGTATTCAAATGCGAAGTGTTATAATTAAATATTATAGTGAAGGGGATTAGAAAACTAAGTGATTTTCTTTGCCAATCTCAAACTATAAAATAGAATGGAACCAACATTCTTATTGTAATATGTTCTCAGAATAGAAACACAGATAAGCTCATCTTTATTCTTTGATCTTTTCTCTTTCTTCATTACACTGAAATGTGTCATGTGCCTTATGTCCACACTTATGCCACTTTTGGCAATGTCTTGTCCCTGTTAACTCAACTCTTGAGACAAGCAGCTTCTCTCACCTGAGGAAGCAATAATGCCAATGAAGCCTTCTCAATACACCTATGAAGATGAATAGAATTACTGCTCAGTAACTTAATGGTTTAAGATTCCTATTTGAAATTAGATCATGGAAAATACTTCAAAGTTGGTCTATTGGATGGAGTGTGCGAGTTTCTTAGCCATTGTTCTAATACTCAGAGAAGGAAAGCCCTCATGGACCAGGTCCAGTCAGGAAAAGGCCACAGGACTTTGAGCAGCGAATTATCTCTAGCTTTACACAAGAAAAGACTTACATCAAAAAGGTAATCAGAACCTTTTGCCTTGAATAAAAGTGGAAGCATGGATGTTTGAATAACAAGGCATACCCAAGAATATATTATGTTGAATGTATCAGGAATGTGTTTTGGTTGCAAAAAACGGAAAACCTAATTAATAGTAGATAAAGCAAATTAAAGTTATTTTTCTCACATATGTCTAAGTTTACTCCTCGAAGTGTGGTCCATGAACCCCTGTGGGTTCCTGAGACCCTTCCTGATTTCTCCAAGGTCAAAACGATTTTAATAATTCTGTTATTATTTGCCTTTTTCACTGTGTTGATATTTGTACTGTTGGTGCTAAAACAATGGAAGTTAAACTTCTGGCTTCTTAGCACAAATAACAGTAGCACAATATTATATTAGTAGTAGTCATTGTATTCTTCATTGCCATGTAGTTGAAAAAAAATCTGTTCCACATTAGAATGCCCTTGAAAAAGCAGTAAAATATGTGAATTTTATTAAATCTCAACTCTTGAATATACATCTTAGTACTCTACAGGATGAAATGGATAATTTGCATAAAGTTCTTCTGCTACATACTAGTATTTCATGTTTGTTTCCAGAAAAAAAACTTGTGCAATTGAGTAATAGCTGAAGTGGTGGCTTTTTTCAAGAAACATCATTTTTACTTGAAAGAATGATTGACAGGCAAACTATGGTTACACAGACTTGAGTATTTGGCAGATATTTTCTTGAAAAAGAACAAAAAGCCTGTCATTTTATGGAAAACAACTCAAAGTATTTGTTACAAATAATAACATTTGCACTTTTAATGCAAATTTTGGAAAACTTGTATATGTGAGCTTGTTAGCTTCCCAACTTAAAGACTTTTCTGATGAGATCAATAGTGGTATTAACCAAAACTGTTATTGATTTTCATATGATATAATGAAATGTGTCATCAATTGGAAGTCCTGCATAAAATTCAGTGAACCAGTATTTTCCAACTGACAAATATAAAATGTTACAAAATCATGAGTTGTTAAAAGATCCATTCGAAATGCAAGATAGGAAAACAGATTTTAATATACCAGAGCATGGAAAGCTCATTGGTATGGTTTCTGATTCCATGTTGCAACTAATCTTTTTTAAAACTACTACTTCTTTAAAGAACTTCTTAATATCATATGAATTTCTTAAATATCAAAGAGAAATATCTACAATGATCTAGAATGGCCATTGAAATACTCCTTTTTCAAACTAAATTACTGTGTGGGATAGATTTTCTTCATATACTTGAACCAGAACTACATATCATAACAGATTAAATGCAGAAGATGAGAATTTAGATGTTTTCTATCATACCAGACATTAAAGAAATTTGCAGAAATGTAAAACACCACTACTCTTCTCACTAGATTTACTTTCGTTTTGGAAAACATTATGTTCATGAAAATATGTTATTTACATTAACACAAAAAAGCTATTATTTTTAGTGTTTACATGAATTAATAAACTATATTTTAAATATTTCTATTTTCTTTTTTAATTTTTTAAAATATTTATTTAATCTTGAGAGAGAGAGAGAGAGAGAAAGCGGGAGTGGGGGAGGGGCAGAGAGAGAGGGAGACGCAGAATCTTCTTCTTTTTTTTTTTAAACTTTATAGTTTATTGTCAGGTTGGTTTCCATATAACACCCAGTGCTCTTCCCCACAAGTGACCTCCACCGGGAGACACAGAATCTGAAGCAGGCTCCAGGCTCTGAGCTGTCAGCACAGAGTCTGATGCAAGGCTCGAACCCAAAAACTGTGAGATCATGACCTAAGCCGAAGTCGGCTGCTTAACCAACTGAGCCACCCAGGCGCCCCTAAATATTTCTATTTTCATTTATAATATGGTAAATATCAATAGATACATTTCACATTAGTGAAAGCTTTGGGGGGAGTCCTTAAAATTTTTATTTTTTTACTTTGAAATAATTTTAAATTTTAGAAGAGTTTCAGAGAAAATAGTTCTTATATACCATTCGTTCAGTTTCCCTTTTTTAAAACAACAAGAGATAGAAAATCCGAACAGACCCATAACCAGTGAAGAAATCAAATCAGTGATCAAAAATCTCCCAATGAATAAGAACCCAGGGCCAGATGGCTTTCCAGGGGAATTCTACCAGACATTTAAAGCAGAGTTAATACCCATTCTTCTCAAACTATTCCAAAAAATAGAAATAGAAGGAAAACTTCCAAACTCATTCTATGAAGCCAGCATCACTTTGATTCCCAAACCAGACAGAGACCCAAC
>JAQQST010000677.1:0-14829 GCA_028646485.1 Cryptoprocta ferox
CATCAAGATGGCCAACAAACACCTGAAACTATGCTCAACATCACTCATCAGGGAAATACAAATCAAAACCACACTGAAATACCACCTCATGCCAGTCAGAGTGGCTAAAATGAACAACTCAAGAGACTATAGATGCTGTCGAGGATGTGGAGAAACGGGCACCCTCCTACACTGTTGGTGGGAATGTAAACTGATACAGCTACTCTGGAAAACTATCAATAGAACTCCCCTATGACCCAGCAATGGCACTGCTGGGGATTTACCCAAGGGATACAGAAATGCTGATGCATAGGTGCACATGTACCCCAATGTTCGTAGTGGCACTTTCAACAATAGGCAAATCATAGAAAGAGCCTAAATGTCCATCATCTGATGAATGGATCAAGAAGATGTTGTTCATCTATACAATGGAATACTGCATGGCAATGAGAAAGAATGAAATCTGGCCATTTGTAGCAACATGGATGGAACATGAGGGTGTCATGCTAAGCGAAGTAAGTCACGCGGAGAAGGACAGATACCATATGTTTTCACTCATAGGTCTAACAGGAGAAACCTAACAGAGGACCATGGGGAGGGGAAGGAGGAAAAAGAGTTAGGGAGAGGGTGGGAGACAAAGCAGGAGACTCTTGAATACTGAAAACAAACTGAGGGTGGAAGGGGGAAGGAGAATGGGGAAGGGGGGTGATGGTCAGGGTGGAGGACACTTGTGGGGAAGGACACTGGGTGTTATATGGAAACCAACTTGACAATAAACTATAAACTTAAAAAAATAAATAAGTGAGAGTAACACTACGAGTCCCTAGGAAAATACCCCTACCATATAAACTGCACGGAATATAATAAAAAATTATATAGTTACCAGCTTTAGTTGTCAAAGCTAGTTTATAGGTGGTAAATTTGCAACCTAGACTGAATTCTGATTATAAGGTCATTAATAGTTTCACTAACTCATCTCCCTTCACTGACAACTTGATTCTACACACACAGACACACATGCACACACACATACACACTTCAAAAATGCTCATATAAGCTCTGAATCAAGTTAATGGGATAACTAACCATAATCCATGTCGTAAACCATGTCATAATGTTGAAAGTTTAGAATGTATTTTTGTACATGGACTATTCAACATACTTTGCCTCTCTTGCTACAGAGAAATTTGCTTAAGATGTGTGACTGACCTCTAGTTTTCATTCCATGATCATTTATTCATATTTATGTGTGGTTACTGTTTGAATACTCCTTTTCAAGTTTTATAAAGATGATACTATGCTCTTACATTGCTTTTATATCTAACTTTAGTGCCGTATGGTTCCTGGTATAAACATGTAAAATCTTGGTGGGAAAAGAGGAATAATCCACATATGCTTTTTCTCTTCTATGAAGACATTAAGGAGGTGAGCAATTGAAAACATATGGGATATTGGACACCTGACACTAATATAACACTGTATGTTAACTGGAATTAAACACTTTTAAAAAAAGAAAACATATGAGAAACTTAGTAGTTTCTAAAATATTAGCATTTGATAAGACTCTAGATACAAAAATATGTCTTTATATAGATAATGCAAGCACCTCCAAAGGTTATAATAATCCAGATACATTAACACAGATTTGAAGCTATTAAACAAAACTCTTCTATGAATAAATATATTTAAACCAAGTCTCAAAAAATTACCAAAGATAAAATTTGAAAGAACTTGAGCTCACAAAACAAAACAAAACCACAGCAAACACACACACACACAGACACACACACACACACACACACACGAGCACATAAGGAATCACGAAGGACAAGAAGTGTCAACTGCCTCCGAATCTATAGGTGTTGAAATTATCAGGAAAACCCTATAAAACAATCATGCTTAATATATTTAAGTAAATAAAAGAAGGAAAATATTTTACAAAGAAAGAAGAGGTTACTAAAATTGACTCAGCAGATTTGAAAAAAAAGCAAAACAGAATTTCTAAAATAATTTTTAAAAATTAGAAAATTAAGAGATTGTTTATATAACAGATAAAACATGGTTAAATAGTGAGTTAGTGAAGTGGAAATGGAGCAGAGGCAATTACATAGAATGTACCACAATGAGATGAGTAGAATACTTTAAAATCAGCGTAATGGATATATAGGATAGTGATACTGTCCCACATCTATTAACTCAAACCTCCAGAAGAAGAGAATAAACAGAATGTCAGACCAGCAATAAGCAAAAGTATGATGATCTCAAATTTTCTCATAATGTCATTTATCTCAATTTCATTAGTAATCAGGATAACAGAAAATAAAAGTCACTATGAGATGCATTTCACACACCAAACTGACAACAATTAACAAGTCAGTTAATGTGGATTATTGAGAAGTACCACATTACTGATAGAAGTATAAGAAGATACAAAAACTATGGAAACAGTTTGTCATTATCTAAGAAGGGCAAACAAACATAATTTAATACCCCCAAATGCCTGCAGTAGATATATACTCTTGAGAAACTCTGGTTTGTGTACATTAGGTTATATGTACAATCATCTTCATAGCAGCATTATCCCTAACTATAAAAATTAGAAACAACCTCAATATACATAGACTCAAGAATCATGATGTATGCTATTGTCCTGCAATTAAATATGTGTTGCAATGAAAAAGAGTAAATGTCAAATATGCACATTTACATTGGGCAAAACCAAACATATATTGTCTATGGATAATATGTGTATGTTTGAAAACTATTAAGTAAGGCACAGGATTGATTAGACCAGTTTTAGGGCAGCAGGTTTTATGTTGATGTTTTTTGCTGTTTATGGGAATGGAGAGTGGAAAGAATGAAGTTCAAAACCTGCAAATGGAAGAATTCTAGAAATTTTGAATATTCTATTCTATAAATTGGGTAGTAGGTTGAAGCACAAATGTACACAAATAATTTTTGTAAAGATAGACAAATCCTGGGTTTCTTTATTAAAAGAAGAGAAAATGTATTTTCTTCTCTCATTCTTTATTAGCACCAAGAAAGTAATCAATAATCGTTTCTTGCTCACATCTTTGCACAATTATTAAACTCCATATTTCAAAAATTCTAGAGTTGTTTTTATGAAAACAAATTTAAAATAAAATCATACATAATATTTTAGAAACAAGTGTTATTTCTTTATACAATATAACAGTGTAACAAATTTGAATAAGAGAAACAACCATGATATATAGTTTATTATACTGTCTAATATTGTGCTTTATAACTAGGATATTGAAGAGAGTAAATTTAAAATTCACACAAAAAATATTAGCTAATCTAACCATTTCAATCCCCCTGCATGTCTATGTTCACTTATTCCCTATTTTGGTCAATAATGACCAGGTTGAAGTCTCCTCTATATATGAATCACTAAGGAGCCTAAGAATTAATAAATTAGTTTTCCTTTGTCTCTACAATGTATCAAATAGAAAGAGAATAAGATATATTAACATTATATATAGATATACAAACTTTTTTGGTAGAAGACAGACAAGTAAATAAAATTATGAAAATAAAGACTTATATGGGAATTTACAGGAGCAAAAATAGGGTCATCTCACTCAAATTGGAATAGTCAAAAAAATTATCCCACAGAAGGTGATACTTGAGCTGAAGTTTGACAGGCAAGCTGTAATTTTTAGGACAGAGAATTTGAAAATTGCATTCTTTGTAAAGGGAACTATACACCAAAACTAAGCATTCCAGCTGGTATTACAAATAGGTACATTGAATGATTTAGCTGGGTAATAGGGCACACTGTAGTGTGATACAGCGATGGGGGTGTTTGTAGCTATGGTTCATAGACATCTCATGTTCCATGTTGAGTATTTGAGTTTTCATACTTTTTCATAATCTTTTTGGTTACTTTGCTTCTCAGTATGTACTTTGCTTCTCAGTATGTAAATTAGAAGAAAAATGAAACCATGTACATATTTTTAGCCCCAAACTTAATCTATCACAGGGGATTATAGTCTTTGAGAGTGTATATTCATATTATTAGATAATAGTTACTGAGCGTGTACTAAGTAAGCATCAAGGACTACAATAAATATTTTATAAACATCATTTCATTTAGTTGATTCTAACAATCTTTGAGATATCTTTTATATCTACATTATGGATAAAGAAAATTATGCCTAGAGAAGTTTAAAAAAATTCCACTTCTCCAAGAAGTGGGTTTTTTTTTTTCATTTGGAGCCTAGTTTGAAGCCAATATCAGTGGGAGGAAATGGGATTTTTCTCTCTCTCTCTTTCAATACAAATAGTAATATATTTAACTTTAGTAACTGAAGTTTCAAAATATTTTTTTCTCTAGGATATCAGAAAAGAGGTGATAAAAGTGATACAATTTCTGGGAAGGAAGCCATCAGAGGAGCTTGTGGAGAAGATTATACAACATACTTCATTCCAGGAGATGAAGAACAACCCATCTACCAATTATACAACACTACCAGATGAAATCATGAACCAAAAACTTTCTCCCTTCATAAGAAAGGGTGAGATAGTCCTGCAATTTGCCTCGATTGCTGTAGGAAGTCACAAGTTGAAATAATTACAGGCAAACACCTGTTGAAGTTATTTTAACCTATGAACCCAGCTTCTTTTCTTCAGGGCTGTTTTACATTTGAGTGATCTTTTTATTGAGTTATCAAGTCTAAAGAAGCATTAAAACATTAGTCTTTCTGCTGCTATTACTACTTCTACTAGTACTAAATTGCTACTACTTGTTGATTACTTTGTATATGCAGCATATGAAGAATGGCCAGCAGCCACCCCAGCCTTAGTACCAGCACTGAGACCACACCCTACTAGCAATCATTTATAAAGCCTGTGTGCCTTGGTGCTGTGCCACGTACATTATATAAATGTTTATGATTTAAAAATTTTAATCTCTTTAAATTCAAATCAGACACTCGAAAGGAAATGTCTTTGTTACATCACTTTGAGATGAGGAAACAAGCCTGGAAAAATGAGCTTTGCCTTGACCGAGTGGCAAACATTTTTCAAGACCAAGTGGCAAATATCCAAACTCATCAAACTGTATACAATAAATATGTATAGTTCTTTGTATATAAGTTCACCTCATTAAAGTTGTTTTAAAAAGATTAAGTTTCAAAGCACTTGTGGTAAATACAGCTTTGTTTAACTAAAAATATCAAAATACAATGAGGTGACATTCTATTGAAAGCCTGAATTATCTGATGAGATATAGTCAGTTTATAAATCCAAAGACATGTAGACGATGCATAGTATTGGGACATTGGTCTTACTGATATGTGAGGCGGAAACAGGATACAGATTTTCTTGCTCTTTGAACTAAACTTTCAGTGAGAGGGTCAGGTATTTTTTAAATAATAGGAACAAAAAACCTGACACTGGCACCAATAGAGAGGCCCTGAAAAGAGAGTTAACATACGGATTATATGTTTACTTCTCAGATTATCTCAGTCTTTTTATTCATAGTGTCCATGTGTATTTTAAGTTAGAATAATGGACTTAAATTAGTAGTCATGAGTGTAAAGGGCTGCATCCTGCTATGACCTCAGACCCTACTCAATTCTCAGGACATATATTTTCTATTTTGGGGGGTTATTTAATTGTGAAAGTCTAGACTTCCTTGAGCTAAGGGGACAGGGAACTACTAATTTAAAATACTCCTTCTGTCAGGGAAGTGTTGGATGTAATGGAAACCAAAAGGGCTTGCTAGACTTGCAATAACACAGGGCTGGGAAATGCTGAGAAGCTTAACTATCAGTGGTAGCAAAAATTGAGAGGAAGCAAAGAATATGAAGAAACTGAATATGAGTATAGAATTAGAATCAGTTGAGGGACAACTTCTAAATTTATGCCTTTGATACCTGGTGTTGTCATTAATCAGGTTATGGAAAAGTACACAAAGAAAACAGTTTTGTGGGGAAGAAAATTAATTTAATTTTGAATTAGTTGAATTTGAGACCCTTGTATGGAATCCAAGTGGCAATATCAGATATGCAGCTGGATACGGAGACATAAGCCTGGATTTGAGTTTTATTATGAATATGGTATTTCATTTCTTGGGAGTGGATAAAACATAGGTCTTATCTTAGGAGCACCAGCATTTCAGAGGAAATTGTAGGAGAAAAAATTAAGTAACGTAACACAAGAGGGGAAAGTCAGAGAAATAAATTTGCTAGGTTTTGTTCATTTGTTTTTTAACAATCAGGATAAATCTTTCTTTGCTCAAGTGTGTGTGTGTGTGTGTGTGTGTGTGTGTGTATACTATTTGTGGTAAAATTTTGTTTCTATAATTGAAGGTTATAAGAATAAAATTTGATTAGGTGTTAATGAATATAATAAATGTTAGAAAATGGAATGATTCTGGCTGGAAATCATAATATTTACTGTTTTTTCTTATAGGAATTATAGGAGACTGGAAGAATCACTTTACAGTAGCACTGAATGAAAAATTTGATATACATTATGAGCAGCAAATGAAGGGGTCAACACTGAAGTTAAAAACTGAAATCTAAGAAGGGTTTTCTTAATATATCTGAGATTAAAGATTTCTCCTCATCGTTCTTCACTTTTTTCAAATTTTGGGTTGGTAGAGAAGGAATCATATGATGGACCATTAGCAGATTCACATGATTATTGAAAGTTCATATCAAAACAAGAAGATTTTTTCCATGCTATGATCTTTTTTTCTTTCTTTTTTCTTTCTTTATAAATATTACACAAATATATAATCTATAAATTATTACAAATCTATGATCTATGTGTATGATGTAGGAAAACACAGTTTAAATTGTCTAATTAAAAATAACCAAACATGTCGAATTCTTTATATTTATGGCTACATTTTTCATTGAGTAGTATATTTAGTATACACATATACTTATATATACATATATGCATAAATATATATTAATAACTGCTCATGGACTTTGAAGACCTTGGGAGAAAAAACTAAAGGATAAATACATTTGGAGGCATAACGATACCTACTATTTCCTTTTTTATTTTCTTTTATTTTCTGCAAAATGGCTTAATTTGGAATTTATCTTAGTCTAATATAAGTTTTGGGCAGAACTGGACTGATTTCCAGATGTCTATAAATAATCCCAATGAGTATTTATTTATGCTTGAATGTCTTTAGCTAATTTGAAATATTCATGTTCTAGAGGTCTTTCAGCCTTATATATACGATGCAATGACTATAAGTCCTGTACGCTAAAGTTTTAAAGAATGTGATATTTGCCAGTAAAACAAAACAAAAACAAAAGTAAGAGAAGAAGAGTTGTTATTTTCTATTTAAACAATGTTGTCTTGGCTTCTATCTCTTAATTTTTCCATATTTTATTTATGATTTTTTCTACTCTAAGTTTACTGTAACATTCATTGGTTCCTTTCTCTAAATCAGAAGACACATGAGATGATGAAAAATTCACTATATGCCATTAGTAGAATATTACATCTTTAATTACTAAATTAAACATTCAAATCTAGGGATAAATTGATATGATTTGTGTTTTACTCTTTGGAGAAAATTCTAGGGATTTCTCAGCACCCTGTTCAGTAATTATGATTTTTCAGAATCAAAGCTATTTTTTAAAAATGTGTAACATAGTTACACATTATGCAAAAGTTGGAGAGCCTCGAAACTATTAAGATTTGGTTGGGGTGGGGTGGGAAGTAGAATTTCAATCTCTGAAGGAAACAAATGTCATTTATTTTTTAAATACCCATTTTGTCATGATTTTTTTCCATTTAATGTTGTTTAGAGTAACAGTTTTTTTAATTTTGTGTTTTGTAAAACTCATCGTTGGTGCTGCCCACATATAACTAAACAAGAATAAACCCATGTATCTTTCTGACTTTAGTTCTTTAGTGAACCATGGTATTCCAAATTGGCCTGACTGAAATTTGGAACAAGCACATTTCCCCACAGTTTATCCAGAAATTTTTGTACCTTCCCTGGAGAAAAAAAGGGGCTGGGATCTAGCTTACTATTCAAATAGGATACCTGGTTAAAACGTAATAAATAAAATACCAATAGGAACTTCAAAGCTCTCTGAAATTCTTTGTCATCTTCCCTGAGCTGGACTTAAAGTCTGTGTGAGCTGTAGACAGTAAGAGCCTTGTAGCATCATGTGATGAGGTCACAGAGGTAGCCACTGTAGCTTTGGTTCTGTGCTTCTAGGAAAGCTAAAACTTTCTGGTTACCTTCGTGTTAATTAAGTCTCAAGAACAATGTTTTCAGGACAAGTGCTAGATACTTAGATTTAATGCTTGTTGACTAACTGATGGAATGATGCCAAGTTAAGACTAGAAAGTGTTTGGTAAGACTTTTCTATGTAAAATGCTTGGTAAATGCTTCATAAGCATTTTCATATGAGGGTTGTAACTACACATAACTTGTATCATTCCATAGAGTTCTTTTATATGACTGAAACACCTGAGGATTCAATTTGGGTAATAAAATAGTACTAGATTATAATCTGCGGTATAAAATAAACATGAATACATGCTGATATAAACAAATGATTGAATAAATAATTAAGTATGGGAGCACATATAAATATCCAATACAGAAATATTCCAGCTATGTGTAACTCCCTATTCCATCCCTTAAATGTAGGATTCAATAGTACCTTCCTTCAAAAGAATATGGAAAGGATAAAGGATAGGCTGAGGAGGGAAGACTAACTTTATAGTGGAGAAATCTGGCAAACACTAACTCAGCTACTCAGTCAAGGTTAACATCTTCAATGATAAGACATGTTCATAGAAGATATTCTTAGTTTGTGATGAAAATAGCTCTTAACCTTGCTGATCTTTTCCCCAACAACCTATAACCATTGTATAACCATGGAGAAAACATCAGATAAACCCAAATTGAAGGAAGGGCATTACAAAAAGTACCTGATCAGTACTCTTGAGTTTTATCAAAATCATCAAAAACAGGGGAAATCTGAGAAACCACTACCATCAAGAGATGTCTAAAGAGACATGACTCCTAAGTATAATGTTGTACCCTGGATGTGATCCTGGGACAAGAAAAGGAGTTAGACTACATTTATAAAATTCTGATAAAGTATGGACTTTAGTAAATAATACTGTATCAACCTTTATTCATTAGTATGTAATGAATGTACCATAGAAGTATATAAGAGGCTAATAATAGGGGGGAAATGGATGCTAAACTTACAGAAACTCTTTGGGGTTCTTTCTTTCCTTCAACTTTTTTTTTTTCTGTAAAAGTTCTGATAGTAAATATTTGCAGACTATATGGTCCTTGTTGAAACTATTCAACTCTGTCATTGTAGCTTGAAATGGCTACATTTCAGCCATAGACAACAACACATAAACAATGAGTGTGGTGTGTTACTTCGTTAAAATAAAATTTATTTACAAAAACAAATGGAAATGCAAGTTTGGCCTGAAGATCTTTCTTCCATTTTTAGAAATGTAGCGATACTTTCCATTTTTAGAAAGCCTAGGAAAGCACCAAATGGTATATTTTTTCCAGAACTTAGTTGCTCTTTGTTGATTGTCTTTCAGAATATCTAGATAGCCATATTGCTAGAAGGCAATTGTCTTATAGCTTATATTAAGTATCCCTTAATTGGAGACAAGTGTTAGAAGTTAAAATCTTTATCTAGGGTTAATCTGTATCCACATTTGATTAAATATCACAATTTTTAAAATACAAGTATTTACGTTAGAATGAGTACTATAGAGCGGTGCCTGGATGGCTCAGTCAGTTAAGCATAGAACTTCAGCTCAGGTCATGATCTCACAGTTCGTGAGTTCAAGCCCCATGTCAGGCTCTGTGCTGACAGCTCAGAGCCTAGAACCTGCTTCAGGTTCTGCTTCCCTCTCTTCTCTGCCCTTACCCCACTCACACTCTGTTTCTCAAAAATAAATAAAGAGTACTATAGGGATTTTGGTTATTCTCTTTATCACAAATAAAAGAGAAATAGCTCCTCTATCATCAACAACAAAATGTGTCTCTTTCTTTAAAATCTGAATTTTCTCTATGGATAAACAGTCCTCGGTATCTGTATAATGCCCACCTCTCTACGTTTGCGCTGGATTCTTCAGCTACCATCTACTTTAGCAATTGATACTTCTCTGTGTCCTCATTGCTTTCTCTTCTTGCATGATCAGTTCCCATCAGCCAAAACGTTGGAGTTTATTACAACTTAAAACAAAACAAATATTTGCATCAAGTATCCTCCACATAGTCCTACATTTTTTTATGTTTTTCTTTACACTGGAAGCTTTCAAGAATTATCTATATTCACTGTATCCAGTTTTTACTTTACTCTTCTCCTACTGTGTATTGTTTCCAAATGTTTCTTATTAAACATTTACAAATACAAAAGAACACACACACACACACACACACACACACATATATGATATAAAGAATAAAAATAAAAGGAATACCACTGTACCACCATCAGCCTAAGAAATGGAGCATTATCTATAACAGTGAAGATCCTCTGTTCTTCTTCCCAATCCCATCCCTTTATAAATCCTGGGATAACCACTGTTTTGTTATTGTTGCTGTTGTTGTTATTGTTTTAAGATTTTATTTTTTCAGGTAACCCCTACACTAAATGTGGGGCTTGAACTTACAACCTCGAGATCAAGAGTTGCATGCTCTACCAACTGAGCCAACCAGGAGCCCCACAAAACCACTGTTTGAATTTTTTGATTATCATTCCTTGGATTTTCTTATAGCTTAACACACTTGCATATTAACCCATAGTCTTTTGGTGATTGGCATGTTGTAATCGTATATAAAGACAATCATATTCAATGTGTTCTTTTGTCACTTGCTTTTATCTTCACTCAAGATTATGTTACTAAAATTCTACTTATATTGATATCTGAAACTATAGAACATTTATTTGCCCTACAGGTATAGTACTATACTTGTTTATTCATTTTAATATTGATAGGTGTTTGAATAGTGGAAAATTTCCTTTTATAAGCAATAATATTTTGAATATTCATGTACATGTGTCATGAACAAAAATGTCCAATTGTTTCTCTACATACAAGTCAAATTACTGGATTGTCAGTTTTGTGGATTTTCACTTTTCTCAAAACTGCCTTATTTTCACATCGATGCTAACATCTATTATTGACATATTTTTATATTTGCTATCTTTGGGCATAAAATTTCATCTCACTGTGGTGGTTTTGTTTTATCTTTCCCTAATTCATAATGTTCTACTCCAGAACACAAGTTGAAGGACCAGACTATACATATGATACTACTGGTGTCATGACAAAGGGACATGAGATGGCAGAAGATCTTAATGCTTTGGTACAAACATGGCATTTGACATTTTTATCACATTTTATAGGCCTGGGCTAGTGATATATTCAAGTCTGATATCAATGGAATGGGGAAGTGTAATCTTCCATAAGATGAGGCAAAGAATATTTGGGAACAATATTATAATCACTTCATATTGTCTTTTCTTATGTTTAGTTAGTTTTTACTGTATGTGGGAGACTATTTTTGAAAATTTATTTATAGATATAATTTAAAACAGTGATAATGTTGTCTTTGTCCAGAGAAAAGCATTCCTTTATTTCTGCCATATGCCTAAGGAAACTAGAAGTTAAAGTCATTGAATTAATTTACAGGGATTGAGATGTTTCAAACATTTTAACTGGATTATTTCTAATTTATCCTTAATACTTTTTATAATAATTTAATAAATTATATAATGTAATTATTATATAGTTTCAAATTTAGAAAAATTAAAAGAGCAAGGCAAAATGTCCTTATCTCCTTCATGCATGTTTCTCAATTGTTAGTATTTCATCACATTTGTTCACTCTCTCTCTCTCTCTCTCTTTATATATATACATGTACATGCACACACATGCACCCCCCACCCCCTCACACACACGTTCATTATCACTGTTCTTTTTCTAAACTATCTGAGATAAAACTGTAGATACAATCACTTTTAAATATACTAACAAGTATTTTCCCCAAATAAGGGAACGTTCCTGCATAATCACAACTATCCAAATCAGGAAATCAATGCTGATGCAACACCACCATTCAATCCATATATCATATTCACATTCAGTCAAACTGTTTCATCAAAGGCCTTTGTTTCTTCCTTCTGGCCCAGGATCCAATCTGAGACTGTATGTTCTATTTAGTTATCATATCTCTATTGCTTTGTTAAACCTCAGCTGTTACTCAACATTTTCTGTGTCTCATGACCTTTGTCATTTTAGAATACAGGCTTTTAATTTTTTAGAATGTCTCTCAATCTTGCCCATCTTAATACTTACATTTATGGAAGGAGTAGAACAGAAAAGATGTTGCGGCTTTCTCTGCATCACATCAGAAGGTATCCAATATTGGCCTGTCCCATCACTGATGTCAAACTTGATCATTTGCTTAAATTGGTGCCTGACCCATTTCTCTACCACAATGTTACCTTTTTCAACTTTGTAATTAATTATTATTTTGTGGGGAGATAATCTTGGAATATAATCCACTCATCTGCACTTAGCATCTCTGATTATTTAGCCTGAATCTCTCACCACTAACATGGTTTAAAATTCTATCAATGGTTTCTATTTCTGTCATTCTTAATTTATTAAAATGCATTATATTTTTAGAAATAACTTTTCCTCCCCCCTCATTTAGTAACTCATATCAGTAAGCTCTTGTCTTCCTATTTAATTCAAAGCTATAATGTAACGTATCATAATTTATTTTGATACTCTATCCCAGATCTGGCCAGTGTGAGTACTTCAAGCTGGCTCTGTGTCTTTTTTAAATTTCGCTATTATGTTTTGAGAATTCCCTTATTTTTTGGCTTATCATGTATTTTCCTTTTCTCATCCCTGGAACCAGCTGTTTATTCAAAGAATTTGAGTTCCTTTTAGTGGAGGATAAAATTTAGAAATCAAGACATGGATACTTTTTATGCTCATTATTACTAAACTGTCACTATTTCCAGCCATCTTAGTGCATAGCTACACCACTCTGTTTCTCAAATCTCAATCTCTCTCTTTTTTCATATATATATATATTTATATATATGAAATATCTAAAATATAAAATGTATATAAAGTATATATGAAATATATAAAATATAGGAAATATATTTAAAATGTATAATATATATTTCTAAGTCTCAGTACATAAATTATAAAAATATAAGCTTATATAAATACCTATAATTTCAATCGAAAACCTCAAGGATATTGTCTAGCCTTCTTATTTTCCAAAATTTTAAATGTGTTCCCATTATCTGTAATGTAATTATTTGTTTGCTGAGATGTAAGTTGGTGCGACCACTGTGGAAAACATAAAGGAAGTTCCCCAAATATTAATAATAGAACTACCATATGATCCAGCAACTCTACTTCTGGGTATTTGTTAAAAAAATAACAACACTAACTCAAAAAGATATCTACATCCTCTCGTCATTGTAGCATTATTTATTGTTCATGACCAAGCTATGGAAACAACCTAAGTATTCGTGGACAACTGAATGGATAAAGAAAATGTGGATACATTAATACATTTATAAAGTGTAGTATTATTCACCCATTAAAAAAATGAAATTTTGCCATTTGTGGCAGCAGGATGAATCTTGAAGGCATTATGCTAAGTGAAGGAATTCAGACAGAGAAAGACAAGTGCCATATGATCTTACTTATATGTGACCTAAAAAAAAAGAAGAAAACGAAAGGTCACAGATACAGAGAACAGACTGGTTACCAGAGGCAGAGCTCGGGGTGAGCACAAGGGGTGGAGGTAGTCAAAAGGTATAAACCTCCATTTATAAAAGAGTCATGAAGATGTAGTATACAGCATGGTGACTATAATAATACTGTACTGCATATTTGAAAGTTGTTTAAAAGTTCTCATCACAAGAAGAAATTTTTATGTAACTATGTATGTAACTCTGCATGGTGACAGAACTTAATTAAGCTTATTGTGGTGATCATTTTGCAATATACACAAATATTCTATCATTATGTTTGACACCTGAAACTAATGTAACATACAACAGGTTTATATAACATTATATGTTAAATGTACTTAATATAAAAATTTTTAATGTCTTGAAATAAAAAATAAAAATAAAGCTGTCGTGTCATAAGTATACTCAGCTCCATGGACAGACCCTTAAGGCAAAAAAAAAAAAAAAAAATGAGATCACCTGTTTTTGGCTAGAATGGAGCCAGGGCTTCCTGCCAACAACCATGCAAGTCAAGCGTCTTAGTATTGAATTCTCCAGTCCAACCCAAGACTTTCAGGTAACTGGAGCACTGAGCAACAAATTGGTTATAACCTTGTGAGAGTCCTAAGTCAGAACTATCCTGCTAAGTCATTTCCAGTATCTTAACCCTCAAAAACTGCACGAGATAATGAATGTTTTTTGCTTTAAGCCACTGTATTTTAGGATAATTTGTTATACATATTAGCACTATGTAACTAATCCAGTGTGGAACAGGATATTGCAAATACTAAAGGTATCTCTCCAGAGAATAATAATCAATTACAAAGAAAGAAATGTGGTAAAATTAAGATAAAAACTTATCAGACTCCAGCCTGACCAAACAACCAAGGATGATGTTTATTTTTTCTCTCTCTAATCCAAATCAGATCAAACTCCATGAAGTCAAGGAGTTTGTTTTATTCACTGATCAAAACAAAGGGCATGAAAGGGAAACTTACACATGGTAATATTCATGAATATTTGATGAATGAATAAATGAATGATGTATGTCTACCTAGGTACATACAAATATGTATATATATAT
>JAQQST010000678.1:0-14827 GCA_028646485.1 Cryptoprocta ferox
CAACCGATTTCTGTGCGTTGATTTTGTACCCTGCGACTTTGCTGAATTCATGGATCAGTTCTAGTAGGCTTCTGGTGGAGTCGATCGGGTTTTCCATGTAGAGTATCATGTCATCTGTGAAAAGTGAAAGTTTGACTTCTTTTGCCAATTCTGATGCCTTTTATTTCCTTTTGTTGTCTGATTGCTGATGCTAGGACCTCCAGCAATATGTTAAACAACAGTGGTGAGAGTGGACATCCCTGTCATGTTCCTGATCTCAGGGGGAAAGCTCTCAGTTTTTCTCCATTGAGGATGATATTAGCTGGGGGCTTTTCATAGATGGCTTTTATAAAGTTCAAGTAAGTTCCTTCAAAGGGATTGATATTTCTTATTTGATCTTCAGATATCCTGCAGTTCCTGTATTCTGTTCATCCTGCTGGCTTTTGCAGGCAGCATGTTAGGTCCTTCCCAGTTACTTTCTATGAGATATCATGATTGTGCAGGCTTTTTTGGGGTCATTACAAATGTCAGGTTAGTTTAGCCAAGTGGCCCTGGAAAATGAACTCTGCATATAAGATACTCTCTTAATAATGTTGTCTAAGAAAGTTTTTTCATTTTGCAAAAGCCATTCTGAACCCACACAACCTTAAATTCAATGCCCCCCAAAATAAGAATACAAATTTATTCAGCCTACTAATGATTCACCACATATATCACAGTAATAATAAATAATAGACATCAACAGAGTCAGTTGGTATTAGGGTAGTTACCATTTTGTCTCACATTTCCTGACTTACTCTTTCAGTATTTGTCAGAAAAATATGTAAAAGTCATGATCATCACTGGCCTAATGCCATTGACTGTATATAGATTCTCCTGCTGGGATAAATGATTCATCGGTAGGGACATAAATGACAAAGAATTACAACAAATGACATAAAGAATTAGAAAGTTGGGTTGAGGTGTAGACAAACTGTCTGATGCAAAGCTTTTTTAAAAATTCTTCTCACCAAACACCTCATACACAGTTTATAGAAAAAGAATGGTCTCAAGAATATCATAAAGAAATAACAGATTATTACTAAGGAAATTGGTTCTGATCGAAAGCATATGCTTTCTTGTTTTTGCAGTTTGAACAGGTTCTGTGCTCTTGGTCGTGCACGTACTGTTTGAAGCAGAAGGGAAATTGTTCTGCAGTTCGTAAGAGTCAGATTCAGTCAAAGCCAGGACTGGGGAGTTGAGCACTCCCCAAGCCTCATGTCTTTGGAATTTGTGAAGGAAGAAGAGATTTAGCCAAGACTGGTTTTCCTTTTAGACTTTCCCTTCAGCACAGTCCAGAGCAGAGAGAGCGTGTGGCGTTGAAACTGAACTACTATCAGGATGTTCAGGATCACATGGTGATATGCTGTGGGTTAGCAGGATGGGCAGTTCATGTGCTACTTTTATATGTATCTCATTCTGAGCCTGCAGGTGGTTTGGAGAGTTTTGGTTCTTTAAGAACTGGTTTTATTCAGTGTTTAAAGTATTAGAACTTTTCTTCTGCAATGAATGATCATTGAAACACTTCCTCTAATTGCCGGAGCTACTCCATGGCTATAATTTAAGCAAATTTGGAAGCTGTCTTCTTACCTCTGTCATGCCCTCAGGATACTGTTTAGTTACTCATCAAGTTTTTATTGAGTGACCAAAGGAACATTAATATTTTGGTAAGTACTTGGACAAACATATTAAAGATTAATGAGTCTGGAAGATGCCTCAGTTTTAGCCAGGGAAGAGGTGAGGCACTAGAAGAATCAGAGTTGGTAATTATGCAAACATGCTTTTCTGGTAGATGAGCAGATGTTAGTCTTGACATACCATGCTTAGAGTGTGGTATTACACCTCTTGCCTCTTTTAGAAATTTCTGGTACAGAAAAGGGAAGATGTGCATAAGAATTTCCATGGGTGTGAATTGAACTACAAGATTAGCTGGAAAAGACAATTGTACAATGCATATAAGAACAGAACTCAAAGGGCAATGGCCTGTGAGTCTAGGAGGGGAGTTCACAGGTTGGGATTCAGGAATTTCCATAACTTCATAAATTCACAATATACTTGATACTGTATAATTAGAATGCTCTATTAGCCCAGAAAATTGAGATCCACTGAGTAATGTTTCCAGAATAATCACAAGAATTCTTTTTTTTTTTTACATTATCACAAGAATTCTAAAATTTCTTGGACTAAATATTGACTGGGCCCTTTTTTGGAGGCAACGCCACACACACGGAGAAGCAGCCATGAGCCCAAATCAGGCCTAGTCCTGAGTGGTTACTGAATACTTGCTTTATGCCAGGTACTGGGCAGGAGGCACAGGAACAAAGATGAATGATCCATAGTCTGAGGTCCTACAGACTAGGTAGAAGACATGTTCAAAATTAGTAACGAGAAATTGATAAACCCTGCAATAAGGATATGAATAGAGTGCCGTGGGGGCACAAGAGACAGCAAGTTAAGTGCTAGTTAATAACAGTAAAGGATTTTTGCATTGGGATGGTCCTCACAGTTTACTTAGTTCTTCTACCCAATGCAGGATACATAGCACAGCGCCCTGGCAGATAGTCATTTAGCCTGTGCTGAAACCCCCTTCTAGAAGTAGCTCATTACGTTTTAAGGCATCTCTGTTTTTTTTAATGAATATAATTTATTGTCAAATTGAATTATGTGACATACAACACCCAGTGCTCATCCCAACAAGAGCCCTTCTCAATGGCCATCACCCACTTTCCCCTCCCCCCCACCCTCCATCAACCGTCAGTTTATTCTCTGTATTTAAGAGTCTCTTATGGTTTGCCTCCCTTCCTCTCTGTTTGTAACTATTTTCCCCCACTTCCCTTCCCCCATGGTCTTCTGTTCAGTTTCTTAAGATCCACATATGAGTGAAAATATATGATATCTGTCCTTCTCTGACTGACTTATTTCACTCAGCACAATACCCTCCAGTTCCAGCCACATTGCTGCAAATGACATGATTTCATTCTTTCTCACTGCCAAATAGTCCATTGGATATATAAACCACATCTCCTTTATCCATTCATCAGTTGATGGACATTTAGGCTTTTTCCATAATTTGGCTATTGTTGAAAGTGCTGCTATAAACATTGGGGTACATGTGCCCCTATGCATTAGCACTTCTGTATCCCTTGGGTAAATTCCTAGCAGTGCTATTGCTGGGTCATAGGGGAGTTCTATTTTTAATTTTTGAGGAACCTCCAAACTGTTTTCCAGAGCGGCTGCACTAGTTTGCATTCTCACCAACAGTGCAAGAGGGTTTCTCTTTCTCCACATCCTCCAGGCATCTCTGTTTAATTCATTGATTCAAATTAACATCGTGTGAACCCTTGTCAGGAGTGTTGTGCTGACTCCATTGTTTCTGTTATCTCATTTAATCCTTATCGAAGAGTAGTTACTTCTAATATCCCTTTTTCCACATGAACAACGGAGGCTCCTGGAGGTTGAACATTTTGCCCAAGTGTACTCATGTAATAGTTGCTGGAACCAAGGTTTAAGTTCACTTCCTGACTTCAAAGCTGTGTTCTTGATCTTTCTGATACTTTCATGGATTCCTATTTTTCCATCTGGAGAGAAAAAGAACAAGCTTAATTTCTCTCCCTTGTGACAGCTGTTCAAATATTTCAAGAGAACATTCATGTGTCCATGTGCCCCTCCCCCCATGTCAACCTCTTCTCCTGTCATTCGCTTCAATATCTTTCAAATGCTCCCCCAAAGACATACTCTTTAGGCCCTTTACTGTCCTGGTCACCTCAGAGGGCTCTCCTATATGTTGATGATGCTCCTCAGATGGAGTCTACAGAATTACCACAGCATTCCAGAAGTAGTTCCCTGTCGAGCGAAATGGGAGTGGCTTCTCTTCATCTAGAAAGTGTTCATTTTAGTGGCAGCTGCATCACCAATTTGGCTCAGGCTTAGTTTATTGTGAAGAAAGTTCATAGATCTATTTTTCTCCCCACCTTTTTTTGGCCTTAATTAAATTTACTTATAACCATGCCTTATTTGCTGCTTACTGTTTTGAATGTAGTCAGCTCACATGATGACTAAGTCATATCTCAAAAAGATACAGTCAGGAACATTTCATCTTCACTTAGCTAGAAGATGGGTTGGTTCATTCTAAAGAGGCAGGTGGCTAAGCAGTTTCTTAGGGCATGTTTTCATTTCTCTGCCCTTGGAAGATTTTTTTTTTTGGTTGTTTTTGGTTTTTGGTTTGTTTTTGTTTTTGTTTTTCATGTGCATGAGGGCATCCAGTCAACTCCTGATCTGAGGTTAGGTCATCTCACTCTTCGGGGAGGACAAGGTATGTCCTATGATATGTCTCAGGCTCTGACTCTATTGCATTTATCTCATCTTCTTGGAGCCCTGTGACAATGGAGTAGCCAGGGGATGAGAGCTTGTGTTCTTCTGATAGGAAGAACGTGGCAAAGTGTTTTGAAAGACTTGTTTCAAATACCATTCTGAAAGATTACTTAAACATTAATTAGAGCCTTATTTGGTGACATCAGTCATCTTAATATTCAGTGGTAGCTTGTGTAAAGGTTTTAGCATTAATTAAGATTTGAAATCTTGAATGTCTGGTTGTATAAAAGTTGCAAGCCCTCTGGTAACCCTGAAGTGCTGCTGGAAGATTTAGACAATTTAGAAAATCATAAGATTTTCAAGGTGAAATGGATTTTATTTTAATTTAGTTTTTCGACCAGATTTTAAGTATAAATCCTAGGTGCATTTGATATTGTTTCAAAAATTTTTTATAGTTACTTGAAACTGGGTAGATTTAAGAATAAAATGAGAACAATGAAAAAACTGTGGAATGATTAAATGGGATTTTTTTATGCTGATTAAAATTTGAGGAATACAGTTAATTTTTCCAGGGCTTTCCCTGGTAGAAACAATCACCATGGAAAATGGCTATATTTCAAATCAAATGTTATGCTCCACATATGCAAGTTATTTATTTAATCAAGCACAGAAAAACCATATTTCTGAACCATAGTTTGATGGTTAGGTGTGATAATTTGAAAAATGACCTCAATACGTTGTTTGAAAGGATTATTGGAGGGGAGAACTCAGTCCGAATAGTGAAAGAACAGCTCTTGCTCGTGTTTATCTCTGTGCTCCTTTATTGGATTAATCTATATCTAGATCAGTGACTCTCAAAGGATGGTGGTCTCCAGACTAGCAGCATTAGGATTACACAGGAACATGTCAGAAATGCAAGTTCTCAGATCCCACCTCAGACTTGCTGGATTGGAAACTAGGAGAATGGGATCAAGCACTGTGTGTTCTCACAAGTCCTCTGGGTAATTCCCATGTCGCTGAATTTGAGAACCACTTAACTAGATTGTTCCAAGCTTTATAGAATTGTTCAGTAGTATGTGGCCAAATTCAGATGGAATGGAATGAGGAGAAGCCTCTCTTTCCACTGGGATTATTACAAGTAGTCAGAGAACTTGGTCCATATAAGAGATGTGTTTTTGGCAAGGAGAAATCACATTACTTTTTTCCCCTACTCATATAAAAGAGTGAATTTTTCTTTTCTCGAGGAAATCAAACCAGATTTCCTGGAATGCCTAGAATTTATAGTGATAGAACAATGATTAACTCAGTTGCTCAGTCAAATTCTCCATCCTAAAATAGAGAAAAACACCTCTGAAGAAAGATACTTGAAGATGTGAAAATTCTTCCTCCTTGAAGGGCTGCATGAAATAGGGATCTAAATCTGTGAAGCTGGAAGGAGCTTAGAGAACTTATTTCACTGTTTTTGAAAGGAATATTCTGCTCAGATAGAGTAAGATTTTTCTCTGATCTTAAAGTCCTCCAAAGACAAAGATAATTATAATCAATTGTACTCATTTTGTTATTAAATTTGAAGTTTAATAGCCATAAATGTCAGAAAATGTATTTTTACATTTCCTATGCTATTTGCCATGTGAGGATCACATGGCAATTCAAATATTGTCTAAAACCATATTTTAATGGTTGACAGTTCTGACACATCAGTTGCCAAGTTCTATTGTTCCAAATACTCATAGCTGAGCAACAGCTTGGGAGCAGATAACCCTCCAGGGCTTATTAAAAAGGAGAAAAAAAAATGACTCTGCTCAAATCAATACAGACTCCTCTCATCCCAATCCAAATCCCTTTAATCTGAATATTGGAAAATAGTAAATCCTTGAAGTCAGGTCATTAGCCTGTTTGTGTGTGTGTGTGTGTGTGAGGAAGGAGACTGTGCTTCCTCTCTAAAGCTAGTGGAGTCAGGCATAAAGCCTGTACACATTATACCAGAGTAAAATTGGTAAATGAGGAAGTAAAATGAGTAAAGTGAAGTTATTTCATATTTTATCCATTGTCTCAAGACTGTTCCACAAACCATTGTAAAAGGTTTTATAGTATAGGTGCAATTTTAAATTTTAAAGTATAGGTAAAATGTCAAATGATACCAAATAGATTTTTAAGAATGGAATTATCACATTACTTAAGGATTATGCGTATCCTACACACCATAGGCATTTTCCACTGAAAAATTAATACTTGTGATTGGCATACATATAAGCTATAGTCACATGGTCAAGTAACAGTACATTTTATTGTTTTTGCTATCAGGAAGATCTTCTGAGAACATTTTTCCCTGCCCTATTTTTAGCTGCAATGACACTTCAGATAATATAAGATGTAGCATTTGCCTATTGTCCAGGGTAGTGTCCAGTCATGCTGGCCATTCTCCATATGTTAGAAGATTCCTCACTTACCCAGCTGAGGCAGTTCTACACTGTCTCCCGGATGGTAGGAGTCTGTCATTATGAGAGGCTCAAAATGAGCTTATGACTCTCTGTAAAGGTAGAGAGAAGAAGAAAATATTATTTCCATTTCATAGGTAACAGACACAGACAAAGGCACCACAAAAGAGTAAATGTGATTCAAATTGCAAAGTTAAGATACTCATTTCCCTACTAAAAGTAGACTAGGGTTTCCAGATGAGATCAGGTGCATTCAGGATGGTGTGCCTGTAGACTAGGGTTTCCCAATCACGGTCTCCTAAGGACATAGGAGACTTTAATTCTGCTAAACTGAGAGACAAAACATGTTCTCTAGATCATAGAATATAATGTGAACTATATATGTACTTTTAAACATTCTAGCAATCACACTGAAAAGGAAAAAGAACCAGGTCCCATTAATTTTTATCATATCTTTTATTTAACTCCAGGTATGCAAGATACTATGATTTCACCATATACTAATTATGAAGAATGCATGAAATATATTACATCCTTTTCTTTGTACTAAATCTTCAAAATCACAGCACACTTCAATATTCGAACTTGTCACATTTTAAATGCTCACTGGTCACATGTGTCGGGTGGCTACCATATTGATCAGCACAGCTCTAGAATCTTCTTTTTCTACTCTTATCAACCTCTTGAACTCCCTTTCTGTACAAAAACACAGAATGTCTTCACAGATGTCAAGTTACCTGTGTCTGGAAGTATTCAAGTAGAGGCTGCGTAACCACTGCTTGGTAGGAATATTGTGAATATTCCTTGTCCACATATGGATGTTTAGACAAGAAAAGCCTTAAAATCTCTTGCAGCCCCAGAGTTTTGTGATGCTATAATATTGAAAAATGAGATATGGAAGTGTGAGTTAGGAAAAAACTTCCTTCTATAGTAGCCATGTCACTTGCTGCCATTATCTCCTGATTTGTAATTTACCTCTTCTCTATTTCTAATGTAATTTATTCGCTCATTCAGTAAAGATGTATTGAGTCCCTACAATATATCAGTTGCTGTGCCTGGAGCTGGAATGCATTAACAATAGTGGGTAGGAGAAGCTTGATCCCTCTGCTCATAGAATATTCAAGCTATCTCATTGTTCCTATTCTTCTTTATCCCTGGTTTCTAGAATTCCTCTCCTCCTTGTTTGGCATGATTCACTAGGAGCCACGAACCTACTGTTATGAAAACATTGGTCTGACTTTGCTTCCTGTTAAGAAACGTCAATCCATCCCCAAAGGGCATTTTTCGGCAATGAGAAAAATGAAGTTGGGTTTTTTTCGTTTTGCTAGTGTAATTAAGGAATTAGAGAATCTTCAGCATTAAAGCGAGTGAAATCTGCTGACGTTCAGATACACGTGCCACCTGGAATTGTAATTTGCGTTAAAAATTCCTTTGCTGTCAGCCAACTGCCAGGTAGACACTTAATCTCCTTTGACTCTCTGCTGCACCTTTTTGTGTCCTATCCAAAAATTCTGTAAGAATTAAAGCTTTTTCTGAGCTATGGTTCATCAATTATTATGCTTCTACTTTGGAGAAAGAAAAAGTACAGAACCTTCAAGTGTCAGAAAAACTGGTGCTTGTCCTAATAGAAAAAACATGGGGATTTATGACCAAGGAAAACCATTTATAGAAGTATTTTTAAGGATTTGATTATAATTCTGCCTCTTAAATTTGAAAATACTCCATCTCACTCTTACTTAGTTCTTAAAATGTCCCAAAGTATTTTGTGAATTCAATCCACTGTACTCAACTTCTCTGGAATGTCTTCGAACGCCTTCATATTACCACCAGAGAGCAGCAGAGATTTGTAGGTAGTTAATGAATACCCTAAATACAAAAGCAAACAAACAAACAAAAAAACAACAACAAGGAAATTTGGCCGGTTGATTTGATCTCAAATGTTAATTAAATGGCTATGAAGAAAAAGAGGTGGTTGATTAATAACCAGAAATCTCTCTCATTTCAAATGCTCAATGGTCACATGTGCTGGGTGAAGAAGAAAATTGGAAAGGAAAAAGAACCAGGTTCCATTAATTTTAATGATGTCTCTCCACCTTTTCACCCTCTCTTTCTGAGGTATGTGTATTAGTATGTGATTTTAGTAATTTATGACATTGGTTGGGATATGGGTCAAAACAACTCTTATTCCATACTCATTCATATCATAGGCTGAACAATGAACCTAAAGGCAGTGAATCAGAAGTTTGAGGATGTTTGCTACTTTGTCCTATAGACCAGGGGGGGTCATTAGACTACTGCCAGCAGGCCAAATCCAGCCTGCTGCCTGTTTTTGTAAATCAAGTTTTATTGGAACACAGGCACACTCATTTGTTTATGTTTTGTTTATTGCTGCTTTCATGCTACAATGGCAGAATTGAGTTGCTGTGACCGTATGAAACCATATGACCTGTAAAGCCTAAATTATTTACTACCTTGCATTTTCCAGAAAAAAGTTTGCTAACCCTTGTTATATACCTCATTTGTGTTTTAAATTTAGGTTATGGAAACTATGGGGAAGCAGAAGGAATCCTGAGTTGAAATTTTGACAATATTGTTCTATTCTTAGTCTGCTACCTGGGCAAATCCCTCACCATTTCTAACCCTAGGTGTCCTCATCTGTAAATGGGGGCTAGGGTTTAGGAGGAGGTTGAATTTGGTAGTATCTAAGATCCTTTCCAAAAGTTCTATGGCTTTTTTTGTTGCCTTTGTTTCCGGCATATGTATGGTATACAGAGAACAAGTTATTTTATGGAGGTATCATTTTTCTTGGTCTGTGTCTTGAAGGCTCCATTTTAATCCCATAGGATTTGTCACATGCTGGGCCAGCTTGCACTATACATCAGGGAAGTCTGATGTCAGACCTACACATCATTGGAAATTGACTTAATTTCACTTAAGAGAACAGGGAAAAGGGTGAGGTCAGTGCTTAGATGGCTTACTTTAGCTAAGCAGGACTATATTTTTCTTTTTCTGAAGTCTACATTTTGACTATATTCCTACCCTATATTCCCTAATCTGTCTTTTTTGAAAACCTTATTTAGTAAGTAAAACTATTAAATGTTATACTAAATACCAACTCAACAACTTCTACAACTTTGCCTTTTATTATCATGTTGGAATGTCTAGTAATATGAATTAATATTGATTTTCAAAATATAAACATGAAAAGAAGTATGTGAAGTAAAATGTTAATACAATAGACAGTTTGATTCCATATTTTGGTTTATTACTCTCACTTTGCTTTATTGGTTCATCAATTTAACAAATTTCCACTTAGTAATCTAATTAGTGTTGGAAATACAGCAGTGAAAATCAGATGACTAAGTAGAAGATGCTCACAGTGAAGATTTTGGAAAATAAAGCAAAATGTGAAACAGAACCTAATTTTAAATATTTGTACCTGTGCATGTTTTTTTTTTCCAAATGTAAATATTTATGTAACTAATATCCTTTAAAATCTAGCCTAATGTTTGTGTTCCTTGTTTTATTTACTTGTATTTTACAGAGTATTTATTAGCAAGATGGCTTTTCAGGCTTCTGAAAATAACCGATCGGTTTTTCATAACTCATATTTCTGACGTCTAGAAGCTTTTATAGTATAATTGTATATAAATGTGTTATTGCTACATCATCCTAAGGGCCTTTAAGTCCGTGTTGGTAAGATGCTGTTAAATTCTGCGTCAAAAAAGGAGATAACTCATTTTTTAAAGTTTATTTATTTATTTTGAGAAAGAGAGAGCAGGGGAGGGGCAGAGAAAGAGGGAGAGAGAGAATCCCCAGTAGCCTTGGTACTGTCAATGCCGAGCCCCATGTGGGGCTTGATTTCACCAACCCCAACCATGAGATCATGACCTGAGCCAAAATCAAGAGTCAGACACTTAACCGGCTGAGCCACCCAGGCACCACAGTGAGGGAACTCATTTTAGGAGGTAGACATTATTATCTAACCATTTGGCCCTTCACATATGGAGATGAAACTGTTGACACTTTTAGCCACTTAAATCCTTTTTGGAACAACTGGATGGATGAGTCACCTTATAGGCACACTGCTTTCCTAGTTCTTCCTAGGCTGTGTATAAACGATTTGGAATCAGAAGAACTGAGTTCAAATCTCTGCTCTGCTTCTTCCTGAGTGGTTTTGACAGAAACACTTAACAGTCTGAGTGCCTGTGTCCTAATCTATATGATAGAGGTAAAATACTCACTGTGCCTATCTTCACAGGTGAAGGCAAAAAGATAATGTGAGGTTTAAGTAAAAGCATGCTGTCAAACCCTAATACCCAGTGCAAATGCAAGCTAAAGCTGGAGTTAAAATGAAGCCCAGCAGTTGGCATGTGACCACAGGCCATAAGATGGACAATTGACCTTGGGACCAATGTAGTCAGTTGGGCTAACTGGCTTTGCCTATGGGAGTTTACTAATTCACTAACATGGACTATTAGTTTTTACATTTGTCAAATCAACAAATATTTGTTTGGTATTAACTATATGCATGCCATTGAGCTTGTGTTACAGAAAATATAAAGAAGCTCTCTGCCAATAAGAGCTTATGATTTAGAAGATAAGGGTATCAATCAGGTATCACAGGAAACAAACTACTTTAAGTTTTCAACAGAGGGATTTATTTATTTATTTATTTATTTATTCATTCATTCATTTATTCTTTGAAAGGAACCATAAACTCTCAGGATCTTGTCACTTTTGAAGATTACAGGCCATTTATTTTGTACACTCTCCTTCAGTTTGGCTTTGTCTGATGTTTCTTCATGATTAGATTCAGGTTACATGTGGGGAAAATACACAGAAGTGATGCTATGTTCTCCATGCATCCTGTCAGGTGGCACACATTTTTAATTTTTACTGTTATTAATCATGTTCATTTTGATCATTTTCTTGGAGTCGGTCAGATTTCTCTATCACAAAACTCATCTTTGTTCCCTTTGTCCCTACTAAGAATTTGAGGAAAGAGTTTACTTTGGGACTGTGTAAATATCCTGTTCATCATCAAACTTTAATTAATCAGTATCAGTATAAATTCTTGATTCTGTAATCTGTTCAAAGAATTATAATGTTACTATCATTATTTTGATGTTCAAATTGTGCCTATTTTGGACATAGGCAGCCCCTTCAAGCTGGCTTTCAGTGTCCTTTTGGCATGGTCCCACCATCCTTTGAGTACTTTCGTATATTCTGTCCCCAAAAGATATTCCAGGTTCATCTTACTCTTTCCCAGCCATGCCCCTGAAGTCAGCCATGTCTCTAAGGGTCTCTGACTCTTTCTGGTGGAGAATGACATACAGAGACCAAGATCTGGCTCTGACTGCTCATTGCTATTGTATTGCTTTGTACTGCTTTGTACTGTCATTGCTTTCAGACCATAACGGAAGGGATTTAATCCAGGTAATTAGTTAAAGTAGTGATAGGGAAACTGAAACCAGGGGTCTGTGAAGCAGATAGGGGTCTGTGAAGCAACCCAGAGTAACCACTAACACCCTAAGACTGGAAGGACAAAGGGCGATGTAGTGTGCTCGCGATGTAGGTCAAGTCATCTGGAATAAGTTCGAGAAACATTGGACCTGCCCAGAGTAAATTTGTGCCATGGAGGAAATGCAGCTGCTATAAGTCATGTGAGGAGGGGAGGCTTCTTCCTTCTTGCACTCCAGTCTACTCTCAATACCTCCCATTGGTCTGATATGGCCAGAATCCAACTGCACAGGATCCTGGGAAACAAAGCCTGAGGTAGAATGCAGAGGAGAGGAAGGGTTATGAATGGAACTGAGGGCAAAAGGCCCATGACTGGTATAAAGATACATACATCCTTGTATCCTGGTAATTGCCATTTGGCCAAAACAAGTAACAAGTATTTTTGTGACTTGAAGCAGCAACATATTCTTTGATGTAGCCTCTTAAACTTAACATGTCCCCAAGAATCTTCACCCTGTGTGTTAGAACCCAGGCAGTGATTGGGTCACAAATTGCCAAAGGGCAGATGACTTTACTCCCTCTCCCCTCCTCCTTCCAGACAATCTCTGCTTTGTGAGAAGGGAACACTTAGGCCCTAAGCAGAGTCATAGAGTCCAATAAAGCTTTTTATCAGAAATATTTTTACCTTGCATGCTTTTGGTTGAATTATATCCTCCCAAAAGGTATCAAAGTCCTAATCCCTAGTACCTGAATATGTGTAATTTGGAAATAGAGTCTTTGCAAATGATCAAATTAAGATGACATCATTAGGGTGAGACTTAATCTAATCTAACAGGTGACCTTACAAGAAAGGGAAATTGTAGACAGAGACACACACACAGGGAGGATACCATGTGAATATCAAGGCAGAGATCAGAATGATGCATCTATAGGCCAAGAAATGCCAAAGATTATCAATGAGCCAGTGGAGGCCAGGGGAGAGGCATGCCAGAGTTGAATTTATAATCCTCAGAAGGAACCAACCCCACCAACACATCAGTCTTGAGATCCTAGCCTCCAGAATTGTGAGCGAATACATTTCTGTTCTTTAAGTCACTTAATTTGTAATACTTTGTTGTGACATACTTAGCAGACTAATACACAGCCATGGAGGTGGATATCAGGTACTCAAGTATCTATTGATAAAATGATAAGTTCTTGACCTCTAACAGTGGAGAGTGGGATAATGAAGGGGCTGGAGGAGAAGAGGTGTGGCCTGAAGACCTACTTTTCTTCTTCACGCTTCTGCCTAGCAACAACATGGTCAGCATTGACTTTGCTGTTCCCTGTACCTCTTCTGCCTTCCCCGGTGGCAGGCCTGCCTTTTGATCATTATTGACAATGGCACCAGTGACTTGACAAAGCTGATAGCCAGCTCTCTTTGTGATGGTGTTCAAGCCTGGACTCTGCAGCTGGTCAAGGGCTGGGAGTAGGGATCATACATGGTATGTTTCTTTCCTCCTACTTAAGCAAGCTTAGCCTCCTGCTTCAGACCTCTGGTTTACTTAAGTCTGACATTGGCTCACCACTTTGATAGAGGAGAAGAGTATGAAAAACAATATGCTGCTAGTATGACACTCAAAATACCACCTCTGTTCATGGGACAACATTCCTGTACTCTTGAATATAGAAAAAGAAAAACAATTGCCATTCTGGTTTGTTAGTTTCTTTGATTATTTTTGCCTGTAGAATGTCACTAACTAAAGCTGAGTCAAGATTTCAGGTTTATATTGGCCAGATTTCTAACACATGATATGTTGAGGATTAATTATATACATTTCAGAAGGTTACTCATCAAATACTGAAGATTAATGTCACACACTTCAGGGGATGACCCATAACTGTAAGTATGCAATGTCGTATTATGTGTTGGATGCAGTACAATTCTATCCCCAGAGAATTGACATTTAGGAAATTTGGCCTCAGTATAGGATATATTGCTGACATATGCTATGTGTTATTTCATGTTGTAACTATATGTGTCTCACTACACAGTGCTTTGTTGCTATTAACCTTACCAGTTTTGGTCTATGGGAATTGAGATGAGGTAGAACTTTCACCTCCAAGTACTTAGATGTGAAATATGTGTCACTGATGTTAGATGATAGGACAACGGCTCTGGGTCTGGGACTTAGGAATAAGAAGTAGAGCCTAGAACTAAAAAAACAACAACCCTTATTTACTTTCATGACCATTTACATGGAACTGACTTAATGGGTCTTTTATAATTAATGTGATGATGTCTTCTGTTTTCTCTATAAGAGTAAGAAGTGGAATAATTTTCAAATGCTGTCAATCTGCATATATATTATTCAAATGAAAAAAAAATTTTTTTTCTCCTTCCTTCCTTCCTTCCTTCCTTCCTTCCTTCCTTCCTTCCTTCCTTTCCTTTTCCTTTTCTTTTCTTTTCTTTTCTTTTTTCTTTTCTTTTCTTTTCTTTTATTAAACTTTATAGTTTATTGTCAGGTTGGTTTCCATATAACACCCAGTGCTCTTCCCCACAAGTGACCTCCACCAAGACCATCACCCCCCATTACCTTTCCCCCTTCACCTTCCCC
>JAQQST010000679.1:0-14826 GCA_028646485.1 Cryptoprocta ferox
CTAAATTCTTGTTCAGTTATGTTGTTTAAGCCTGTTTTGAGCAGTTCTGTGGCTGTGACTTCTTCCTGGAGTTGCTTTAGAGGAGAGTTCTTTCGTTTCGACATTTTGGCTAGCTTTCTGTCTCTTGTCAGTTTTAAAAGCTCGTTATGTACTGTGCACCTGTTAGTATTGCTCTATTAAAGGAGGCTCATTGACTGTCCAGGGCCTGTCGTTTCAGAAAGTGTTCTTTTAATGTTGTCCCTCGGTTTCTCTTGTTGTGCCTTTGATTATTTTATTTCCATAGTCAGTGATATTTGGGACTCTCCACCACGTATATTTTGGCTTGTTTCTTGAGGTATCCCTGAAAAGGAAACAGACTAGCATACAGGGAACAAAAGCACGCAAACGCACAGACAAATCAAGGAAACAAGCAAGCCAAAAGGGGAAAGGACGTAAAGAAAAAGAAGGAAAAGGAAAGAAAAGGAAAGAAAAGAAATAAGAGAAGAAAAGGGAGAAAAAAAATAAAAACAAAAACAAAAAGTAAAAGAAAAACAAGGTGGGGACAGAGACAGCAAAAGTCTGTGGACAGTCTAAAAGCATATCAGCAGCCAAGAGGAGAGATAAGAATATGCTAAGGGAAATATATATGGATGGCAGCAGAGAAGGAGAAGCAAAGAGAAAAGGAAAAAAAAAAAAAAGCCAACTCCCCTGTGCGGATGGGCGTGGTTTGGCGTCAGGTCAGGTCTCGGGGGCTGCTCTGTCCGAGGCCCCGCCTTGGTGGTTGCGGGGAGAAGGATGGCGCCACCTCAAAGTTTTGCCGGAACCAAGCGTTGTAACCGCCCTTCTGAGTCCGATCTCCCTGTGCCGCGGGCGAGCCAAACTGTATTCTCCAAGCTCCGCCTCACTTCCAAATCCCGGTCCATGCAGTTCAACACTGTCACCGGGGATGAGACGCGTTCCCTCTGGCGGCCAGCCTCCCAGCCCGGCTTGCGCTGCCCTTTTCGCGGAGCCGCCGCCACCGCCGCTGCCGCCACCGCCCCACCGCTTTTCAAAGCACGTTTCTTGGTGCCACCGCCACCACTTTTCACACCACCACCGCCTTTATCTGTGCCGCCGCCTTTCGCGGTGCTGCTTGGAATGGATGCCACTGCCGCTGCGCCCAAAGAAGAATTCGCCGGCCAGATGGGACGGATTTCTCTCCTGCGTCCGGCAGTTATATATGGGGAGACGGGCGAGTTTTTCCTCCCTTAGAGATGGTTCTAGGTGCATTTTCCGTCTCTCTTTCTCTTCCCCTTGTCTCTCCGGAGCACAGTGCACTCTCCTTTTGTTGGGCCCGGGGGCTCTTTCCCCCTGCACCACCCGGACCCGCCCGTCCCCTAGTTTCCCAGATCACAGTCGCTCACTCAGGCATCTTTGAGGTTGTCTTCTTTCTGGCGTCTGTTTCTTCTTTCTCCCACTTGCAAATCCAAGTTTTATCCCTTCAGTCCTTCTCAATTCAATCCATACGGGTGTGCGCGGATTACAGAGCTCCCTGCTTCTCCGCCATCTTGCCCGCTCTCCTATATTTTGCCTTTTGTCCTCTTCCTATAGATGAAATGTCTATGCTTCTAGCAAAGTCTACTCCCTCCATTTATGCAGTTTATCTCCTCTCATTTTGGCTTCTCACGGACATCAGTCTAGAATCCCCTTCTCTCTGGCCAACACCATCAAACTTTACTGCCTCCATCAATTAAATGTCTTCAATATATAATTGAGAGGTAAAGTCTTCCATCTTCAACAAAAACTCTGCTGATGTGATTTTCTCTTCCAATTTCTTCTTTTTTTAAATGTTTATTTCTTTTTGAGAGAGAGAGAGAGAGAGAGCAGGGAAGGAGCAGAGAGAGAGGGAGACACAGAATTGAAAGCAGGCTCCAGACTCCAAGCTATCAGCACAGAGCCCTACACAGGGTTTGAACCCACCAACTGCGAGATTATGACCTGAGCCAAAATTGGACACTCAACCAACTGAGCCACCCAGCATCCCAGAGTTCTTTTATAATGATTCCCATAAAGTATATGCCTTGGTCACTGATAAAAAGGTGGTATACTTCAGATTGGAAACACAACATCAAGCAGCTTTTTAATGACTATAAGGGCTGTAGATTTTCAGACTAGAAATAATACAACCCATCCTGAAAGCAGACACACAAAAACCAAAACATATTCATATCTCATGGGGGTAGAAGCGGAATAAAATCTATCTGATGGTGTTCTAAGAGCCATTGAAACTTTGGTTCCTGGTTATATGCCATCGTTATCGTTTTCCCAGGATTATGTTATTGACAGGTGACGCATGAACTAGAAATAAACTCAGGTGTCTTTTAAACAAAACTGAGGTAAAGTAAACACAACATAAAATTTGCCACCCTAACCATTTTTAAGTGTACAGTTCAGTAGTATTAAGTATATTCACATGGTTGTGTAACCAATCTCCAGAACTTTTTCATTTTGCCAAATGGAAAGTCTATATCTTTTAAACAACAAATCCCCATTGTCTCCTCTCACCAGCTCCTAGAGACCACCATTCTACTTTCTGTTTTTTATGAGTTTGACTCTTCTGGATACCTCATATAAGAAAAGTCATACAGTATTTGTCTTTTGTGACTGGCTTATTTTACTTAGCATAAGGTCCTCAATATTTATCCATATTGTAGTGTATGTTAGAATTTAATTCCCTTTTAAAAAATGTTTATTTATTTGTTTATTTATTTTTGAGAGAGAGAGAGCGCGAGCTCAAGCAAGGGATGGGCAGAGAGATTGGGAGACACAGAATCTGAAGCAGTCAGCTGTCAGCACAGAGCCTGATGAGGGGCTGGAAGCCAAACAATGAGATCATGACCTGAGCCAAAGTCATACACTTAACCGACCGAGCCACCCAAGGGCCCCAAATTTCATTCCGTTTTAAGGCTGAATAATATTCTACTGCATGCATCTGCCATATTTTGTATATCTGTTCATCCTTCTATGGTCATTTTGTTGCTCCCACTTTTTGGCTATTTTGCATAATGCTGCTATCAACATGGGTGTACAAACATCTCTTCAAGACCTTGTTTTCAATTCTTTTGATTATATACCTAGAAGTAGAATTGCTGAATCATATGATAGTTCTATTTTAGTTTTTTGAGGAACTGCCATGCTATTTTCCATAATGGCTGCACCATTTTGCATTATGACCAATAGTGCACAGTGGTCATATCCTTGGGTATGCTTGTGTTCTTTCTCTTTCTTTCTTTCTTTCTTTTTATTTTTTATTTTTGAGAGAGAGAGTGAGTGGGGGAGAAGGGCAGAGGAAGAGACAGAGAGAGAATCTTAAGCAGGCTCCACGATCAATACAGAGCCAGACATGGGGCTGGATCCCACAACCCTGGGATCATGACCTGAGCCAAAAATCAAGAGTCAGACCCTCAACTGATTAATCCACCCAGGCACCTTTCTTTCTTTCTTTCTTTTTCTTTCTTTCTTTCTTTCTTTCTTTCTTTCTTTCTTTCTTTCTTTCTTTCTTTCAAATAGCAAACACCCTAATGGGTGTGAGGTGACATCTCACTAATTTTGATCTGCATTTATCTAATGATTAGCGATGTTGAACATCTTTTCATATGCCTGTTGGACATTTATAGATTATATTTGGAGAAATGTCTAGTCAAGTCTTTTGCCATTTAAAAATAAGATTAGGGGTGTCTAGGTTAAGGCTCAATTGGTTAAGCCTCCAACTCTTGGTTTCAGCTTAGGCCATAATCTCGAGGTCTGTGATTTTGAGTCCCATGTTGGGCTCTGCACTGACCTTGCAGAGCCTGCTTGGGATTCTCTTTCCTTCTCTCTCTGCCTCTCCTCTGCTCATGCTCCCTCTCTCTCTCAAAGTAAATAAACATTTAAAAAAGTAAATAAAAGTCAGCTTTTCTTCCTTGTTGTTGAGTTGTAGGAGTTCTTTATTATTCTAGGTATTAGCTTCATATCAGATATTTAGATATTTCCTAAATATTTCCTCCGATTTCATAGGTTGCATTTTCACTCTATTGGTTGTGTCTTTTGATGCATACAAGTTTTAAATTTTGATGTAGTCCAATTTGGTTATTTTACTTCAGTTGCCCATGCTTGGTGTCATATCCAAGAAATCATGATCAAATCTAATGCCATGAAACTTTCTCTATGTTTTTATCTAGTAATTTTATAGTTTTAGGTCTTATGTTGAAGTCTTTGATGCATTTTGAGTTACTTTTATATATAGTATAAGGTAAGGTCCAACTTCATTCTTTTACATGTGGATGTCCAATTTTCCCAATGAAGTTTGTTGAGAAGACTGTCCTTTCTCCATTGAATAGTCTTGGCACCCTTGCTGCAAATCATTACACCATATTTGCAAGAGTTTATTTCTGGACTCTATTCCATTCTATTGGTCTTATGTCTGTCTTTATGTCAATGCCACACTCTTTTGATTACTGTAACTTTGTAAAAAGTTTTGAAATCAGGAAATGTGAGAACTCTAATTTATTCTTCCTTTTCAAGATTGTTTTAGCTATTTGGGGCCCCTTGAGATTCCATATGCATTTTAGGATGGATTTTTGTATTTATGAAAAAAACATTGTTGGCATTTTGATAGGGATTGCATTAAATCTGTAGATTGCTTTTAGTGATATTGATATCTTAACAATATTAAGTCTTCCAATCTGTGAATATGGGGTGTCTTTCCATTTGTCTTTGGTTTCTTTTAGCCATGTTTTATAGATTTCAGTGTACAAGTCTTTTGCCTCCTTGGTTAGGTTTATTACTAAATATTTTATTCTTTTTGGTGCTATTGTAATCATTTGCTTTTTTTTAAAGGTTTCCCAACCATTGTTGATTTAAGATAGTAACCAATGAGTAGTTTCGTGGAGAAATATAGCTAATATCCATGTGAAATACTCTGATGCCACCAAGCAGCTGTCTTGAGAGCATCAGAGACTATCTTTGTGAAAGGGACAACCAGATTTTTTTCACTCTTCCCTTTTTGGGGGCTTATTTTTGATATTCTTTAATGGCCTGTTTGACCCCCTCCAGGGATTTATACCACTGTAGCTTTGGTTAAGGCTGTTTGTTTGACACAGTGATCTGCTAGAGCATATCCGTTAGCTTGCATGTTATCTATTTTTGCATGTTTCTAGTAGCCACCTCTAGGAAATAGGAGTGCATTTAAAAGTTCCTTAACTTGTCTGTTTTTGAGGGGATACCAGCAGAGGTGAGAAATTACTTTTGCTTCCAACACATCCCATATACTACTCCAAAAGCATGTTTATCTTCTGGTCTTTGCCTAATTGACAAGCTGCAGTAAGTGCAATAAGTTCTGCCATTTGGGCTGATTTTACTTGAGGTAGAGGACTATATTCTGAAGGAAAGTTTAGATTAGTGATAGTATCTCCTGCTTGATAACCTACAGTCCCAGTTTTGAGGTCTGATCCATCAACAAATAATATTAGGTCAAGGTTATCAATAGGAGTCTCTAATAAATTGGAGTGAGATACAGAGAGTTCCCTAACTGAGGTAAAACAATCATGAAGTTCCTCTTCTCTTGATAGAAGAGGAGAGTGGCAGGATTCAGGATATTGCATGAGTGAGTTGTGATGTGAAAAGGAAAGAGTAGGTTATCAATTGGCTGGTTGAAAAGTGTGTGTTCTGTCAATAGTATTATCTGTACTGAATGAGAAACCATAAAGTCAAGTGGGGAGGCTGGAACTAGTTCAGCAGAAGCTTCGATTTTTTTTCAGTGACAGCTATCACCTAAAATAAGGGGGGTAAAGCTTTCCAGGTGGTTAAGGGTGAGGCTATAATAACCAGTGTTTGTGGTAGTTTGTTTTTAGAGGCTGAAGGAGTAGATAAAACTTGAACATTTTAGTGATCTCTAGAACTTGCCTCTGACAGACTTCTAACAAAATCCTCATTTATTATACATCAGGCAGGTTCGACTTCCCTTTATGTCAGGAAGCCATCAACTTGTTTTTTAATGTATGTTCATCAAAAAATCTTATCCCTGAAGTTAACTTCTCTAATGGACTCTTTCTTCATTACCTTTTAAAAAAGTATTTATCTTCTTTAGAACTGTTTTATGTTTACAGAAAATTGAGCAGATAGTAGGGAGTTTCCATAAATCGCACCTCTCCCACACAGTTTCCATTATTATTAACATCTTGCATTACTATGGAATGCTTATTACAATTAATAAGCCACTATTGTTACATTATAATGAACTCAAGTCCATGGTTTACATTAAGGTTCACCCTGTATTGTAAAGTTCTATTAGTTTTGACAATGCATAATGTCATGCATCCATGTGATATCGTATAGAATGGTTTCACCACCCTACAGATCCTTTGTGTTCCACCTCTTCACCCGCCTCCCTCTGAACCTAGGCAATCACTCATGTTTTTACTGTTTCTATAATTTTGCCTTTTTCAGAACCTTATGTAGTTGTATTCACATAGTATGTAGTCCTTTCTGACTAGCTTCTTTCAATTAGCAATATGCATTTAAGGTACCTCCATGTCTTTTCACCGCTTGTTAGTTTCTTTCTTCTTCTTCTTTTCTTAAACACAATACAATTCCATTGTATGCATATATCATAGTTTGTTTACCTATCTGCCCGTTGAAGAACATTTTAGTTGCTTCCAATTTCTGAAACAATGGTTTTTTGATGGTTCTCATCAAGTTGAATTAAAATCTCAAGGTTTTGCCTAGATGGCTTATGCACAAATAGACACAAGAGCTTTTTGTAGTTAGAGATGCCTAGAGAAAGAGGCTGTTGAACGGCTTTCTTTAGTTTACAAAGGTGAGGGTTTCTTACTGAGGACTTAGTTCATTAAGAGGTGTGTCAATTTCAGAAAAATTTGGCACCCACTGTTTGCAATATCCAGTTAAAACCAAAAATACTCTCAATTGTTCTTTCTGAGGGGTCTAGGATATGTTTGGATGGTCTTTGGTCTATCTGGAGAGAATGTTTTTCCCTCTTAAGATAGGTCATGTTCGAAATAAAGGATTGCACTTTGGCAAAATTATAACTTATCTTTTCAAACTTAATGTTTCTTTTTTGTTAAGGCTGGGGGCAATTAAATGGAATCCTTTTATAGGCTTCCTTGTTCTCTGAACAAAGTAGGAGATTATGTACACATTGTATTGGAACTAAATCACAAGGGAAGTTCCATCTTTTAAGCCTTGATTGAGGACCTGGGGAAAAATAGGAGGGTGCTCTAGTGACTCCTGGGACATGATTGTCCAGATAGATTGTTGTCCTCTCCAGGTGAAGGCAAAAACGAAGCACACATAATAAAGGTGAAGATCCACTAAAGAGAAGGAAGTGGTTTCAGGTGCAATTGATGATAAGATGGTATTTGGGTTAATTTCTACCAGGAAGTGAGGTATACCTATTTTGTTGATGGCTTTGAGGTCTTGAACAAATTTATATCCTTGTCTGGTTTCTTTTCTGTCGGGATGAGAGTATTATGAAGGATATGAGAAGACCTTTGTATATAAGGCCTTTACCTATAGGTTTAGTTCTTTCTTTGGCCTCAAGATATGTTTATGTTGGGGAAGTTTGGGTAATGGTTTAGTAGAATGTAGCTGAACTTAATAGATTCTGTCCCCATTACCTTTCCTATCTATGTCAATAGTATTTCTAGCCCATAGAGGGTCAGGTTAGGTGTCGAGATCTTTATTTGAGTATGTATTAAGTACGGAGAATGCAAAGGTATATTCAGAAAAGACACAACTGGTTATGAATAGAGAAGTCCTCTGAAACCTCAAGAAATAGTTTCTCAGGTGTGATTATAATATAATAATTCTATGTGGAAAGTAAATCTCTTCCTGTTAAATTTACAGGTGTGTTATCACAGAAGAGGAAGAAATGTTTCCAATCAAGAGCTCAAGGGCTTCATAGTAGCTGATATATTCAGCCTTAGTTGGTATATCCACTGTATCATTTCTACTGTTTGAACTTTTTGATCCATTATTCTACTGTCTGCCTTGGCAGTTATGGTATTTTTACTTAACTTTGTGTGGGATGTCATTTTCTCTCCAAGCTTCCCGAAGCCACCTGCCTAAATGTGAACACTGCCTTACAGGGTCTTTGCCAGGATTGTTCAATACTGTATCATGAGAGAGTACTTCTAAATTGATAGACTCTCCCTTATCCAGGCTGACATTCAGCACCTTCAGTCCTGTACTTGGCTCCTGCAGGTGTATGTTGAGTGAGTTCTGAACCTCTTCCAGGGTATATGCAGTCCCCTTCTGTATGTACAGGCCTCACATTTTCCTGGCTGGGATTAGGCCTCCCATTGACCCCTTTAGCTTCAAGAGACAAAAGGCTATTTGTATGCTGCCAAGGAGACTATCTGAATCTCATATTTAGGTTTTTTGGTAATCAGTCACCCTCAGCCTTTCATTCTTTTGTTTGTTTGCTTTTTGCTTGTATAGATTTTATTTTATTTTTTTCTAATCAAAAAAAATTTAAAATGTTTAGTTTTGAGAGAGAGAGAGAGAGAGAGAGAGTGTCAGACAGACAGACAGACCGAATGCGAACAGGGGAGGGGGAGAGAGAGAGGGAGACACGGAATCCAAAGCAGGCTCCAGGCTCTGAGCTGTCAGCACAGAGCCTGATGCAGGGCTCGGACCCACAAACTGTGAGATCATGACCTGAGCCAAAGTTGGACACTTAACCAGCTGAGCCACTCAGGTGCCCCTCAAACTTTTATTTAAATCCTAGTTAACATATAGTATACTATTGGTTTCAGGAGTAGAATTTAGTGATTCATCACTTACATATCAAACCCAGTGCTCTTCATAACAAGTGCCCTCCTTAATAGCCATCATTCATTTAGCTCATTCCCCACCCACTTCCTTCCATCAATCCTTAGTTTGTTCTCTATTGTCAAGAGTCTCTTATGGTTTGTTTCCTTTCCTTCCTCTTTTTTCCCCTTTCCATATGTACATCTGTTTTGTTTCTTAAATTCCATATATGACTGAAATCATATTGTATTAGTCTTTCTTTGACTGATTTATTTCTCTTAGCATAATACACTCTAGCTCCATCCATGTCATTACCAATGGCAAGATTTTATTCTTTTTGATGGCTGAGTAATATTCAATCTACACCACATCTTCTTTATCCATCCATCAGTCGATGGACATTTGGGCTCTCCCCATAGTTTGGCTATTGTTGGTAATGCTGTTGTAAACATTGGGGTGCATGTACCCCTTTTCATTCTTTCTCATGAATGTATTGATCATCCCAGCAATAGTCGTTTAATTCCATGATGCTTATAAATATTATTTCTTATAATTACTCTGTCCCCCAAATTTCTCAAATGCCTGGGATATTGCCAATGCCAGTGTATTCCCTTCTACCAGTATGTCAATAAGTTCACCACTGATTAATATCTTATCTGGTTTGTTGTAGCATGCCATGGGCTACTCATGCTCCATGATTCAGCTCTGAAATCTGTTTTAGTGCCTGCTTCCAATGATAACTCCTGGCACCAGCTATATTGAATTGGGCTGGGAAGACTGCAATGGAGACTTTCATGCATGAATTTGGGGGAACAAAGAAAATATGACTGGGAAGATGGAGCTTGAACTGGGATGTAATTGCAACAAAAGCCTCAGCCAACCCATGGAGAGCTCTAGAAATGGGATAATCCTTCAGAGTTGTCTTGAACCAAGTGAACTGGGCCTATGCATCCCCTAATTGAATAATCATTAGAGTGAACTTCCCATGGAGGTTGAGGGTAATTCTTTTTTTTTTTAATTTTAATGGTTATTTTTTGAGAGAGGGAGAGGCAAGAGTATGAGTGGAGAAGGGGCACACACACACAGAGAGAGAGAGAGAGAGAGAGAGGGAGAGAGAGAGAGAAAGAGAGAGGGAGAGAGAGAGAGAAAGAGAGAGAGGGAGATATAGAATCTGAAGCAGGCTCCAGGCTGTGAGCTGTCAGCACAGAGCCCAACGTGGGGCTCGAACTCATGAACTGCAAGATCATGACTTAGGTTGAAGTCAGATGCTTAACCAACTGAGCCACCCAGGTACCCCTAGGGTAATTCTTGGAGAGCAACTCAGCTGAATTAGCCCAGCAGTCATGATGGAGTGGGGATAGGGATAGTCCACTCCAGCATCACTACAGCATTGAAATTGGAAGTTGGGTCATGTGTGATTGCTCGAGGATGAGAACTGTGATTTTTGAGTGGCACATCAGCTGAGCTCCATATGCTTGACTCTGAGTTCTGGATCTTAGGGAGCCAGGATGAAGTACATGCAAAATTCCAATATGAAGAGAAAATGAATTCCCATTCAAAATGTGTTCCCAAAACAAGATTTCTCTCCCTAGGAGGAAATCAATCTCATTAATGGTTGCCAAATAATTGGAGATTTTATGTCTGAGGAAATGGAATTATTGAGCTAATTGATACAGAAGTTAAAATAAGAATGCTTAAAGTCTTCTAGAGATAAAGAAGGAGATATCCGTTAAGTAAGTAAAGTTTATATTGCATTGATTAAAAGTTGTGAAATAAGTGCGGGTATAATTTTTGAATAATTTTTTAAGTTTAAGAGAGACAGAGAGAATGCATCTAGAGGAGGGGCAGAGAGAGAGATATATATAGAGAGAATCTCAAGCAGGTTTTGCAGGGTGGGCACAGAGCCTGACATGGGCTCAAACTCATGAAACCCTGAGATCATGACCTGAGCTGAAACCAAGAGTCAGACGCTTAACTGACTGAGCCACCCAGGCACCCCCCCCCTTTAAAAATAAATTTTTAAGTTTATTTATTTGTAGAGAAACAGAGAGACTGTGAGCGGGGGTTGGGGGGCAGAGAGAAATAGAGAAAAAAAGATTTTTTAATGTTTTATTTATTTTTGAGAGAGAGAGAGAGAGAGAGAGAGAGAGAGCAGGGGAGGGTCAGAGAGGGAGGGGGACACAGAATCTGAAGACAAGCTCCAGGCTCTGTGCTGTCAGCACAGAGTCCAACGCGGGGCTCGAACCCACGAACCGTGAGATCATGACCTGAGCGGAAGTCGGATGCCTAATCAACTGAGCTACCCAGGTGCCCTGAAAATATTTTTTAAAAAACAAGTAACTAGAAATCTTGAAAAGGAAAAATGCAGTATTTGAAATGTACAGTGTCTTATAAAGAAGATAAACAGAATTTTGAAAATAGAAAAGGACAGAATCAGTGAATTCGAAGAGAGAAAGTGGGTTATTATAAAGATACAAAAACGTAATATAGATACTAAGAGACAGAAGGGTAAAGGGATTGATTAAGCAATATCACTATTTTTTATTATAAGTTCCAGATATTGGAGAGGGACTCAATGGTCTAAGAGATACTTATTCTTTTTTTGAGATTTTGAAATATTTTTAAAAGTTCATTTATTTTTGAGAGAGAGAGAGTGAGGGAGGGTCAGAGAGAGAGGGGGACAGAGGAGCTGAAGCAGGCTTTGCATTGACAGCAAAAAGCCTGATGTGGGGCTTGAACCCAAGAGCCGTGAGATCATGACCTGAGCTGAAGTTGGTTGCTTAACCGGCTGAGCCACGTAGGCGTCCTGAGATTTTTTAAAAGTTAAATCTCCAGATTTAAAAATCTCATTGAGTTGCAGCAGGCAAAATTTCTACCACTAAACACATCACATTGAAACTGTAGAATATCAAAGTCAAGAAAAATACTAAAGAGGGTACCTGTGTGGCTCAGTTGGTTAAGCACCTGACTTCAACTCAGGTCATGATCTCAATGATTCGTGAGTTCAAGCCCCACATTGGGCTCTCTGCTGTCAGCACAGAGCCCACTTCGGATCTTCTGTCTTCCTCTCTCTCTCTGCCCCTCCCCATTCTCTCTCTCTCTCAAAAATAAATAAACATTAAAAAATTTAAAAAATACTCTCATTGTTTCCCTCTCTCTTTTTCCCCTTTCCATATGTTCATCTGTTTTGTTTCTTAAATTCCACATATGAATGAAATCATATGGTATTTGTCTTTCTCTGATTGACCTATTTCGCTTAGCATAATACACTCTACCTCCATCCACATTGTTGCAAATGGAAAGATTTTATTCTTTTTGATGATGAAGTAATATTCCATTGTACGTATATAACACATTCTCTTTACTTTTTATTTTATTTAATTTTTTAAAATGTTTATTTATTTTTGGGAGAGAGAAGGAGAGACAGAGTGCAAGCAGGGGAGGGGCAGAGAGAGGGAGACACAGGATCCAAAGCAGGCTCCTGTGTCTGAGCTGTCAGCACAGAGCCCAAAAGGGGCTTGAACCCACAAACTGTGAAACCACAACCTGAGCCACAGTCAGACGCTTAACTGACTGAGCCACGCAGGTGCCCCTGAGCAGTATCTTTAAAGTAGTGAGAGAATATAGGGATTATTTGTAGAATTCAAACCCTTGCTAGGATGTTACACAAGTTTGAAGGTATAATTGAAATATTTGCAGACATACAAACCTAAGATTTACACACAGGCCACAACTGAAAGAATTTTAAAGAACGTACGTTGGTAAGAAGAAAAATGAGGACAGAATGAATGAGTGGAATGCAAGAATGGAAGGTGAGTAAAGACTGGCAAAGTACATTGGCAAATCTAAATAATAATTAATGTCAACAGAAAAAATGAGCATCTTGACATTATCATGAATAGTTTATTTAAAAATATGAGGCAAACCTGGCAAAATAATGACATTTTAAAATTAGAAGTTGTGTGTACATGGTTGTTTGTAAAAACGAAACAAAAGTAAAAACAAAGGAAAAGGAACCCAGGGTAGAATTCAAATTGTATAAAATAACGTGGAATAGCAGAAAGGCAAAGATAAGACACTGTCAGGTGGTGCACATCACCACATCAATAGATTAAAAAAGGAAGTATAAAAGTCATCTATGCAACAGAAGAATCTGTGTTAAAATTTAACATTTAAAACACTTAAAATGACCCAGCAGTTACTGCATTTCCCCTTTCACCTTTTCTTCTTTTTTTAAAAAATGTTTTAATATTTATTTATTTATTTGTTTGTTTATTTATTTATTTATTGAGAGAGAGACAGAGCATGAGTGGGGAAGGAGCAGAGAGAGAGGGAGACACAGAATTTGAAGCAGGCTCCAGGCTCTGAGCTGTCAGCACAGAGTCCAATGCGGGGCTCGAACTCACGAACTCATGATCCATGAGATCTTGAGCTGAGCTGAAGTCGGATGCCTAATCGACTGAGCCACCCAGGCACCCCAGCAGCTTTTCTTCTTAAGGCCTCAGGTGGACATCCAATTTTTAAAATTTCTGAAACCTCACGCCTGGTCTCATTTGGTTTGTTGGCAGGTTTCTGTAGTACTCTGTGACCCAAAGATTCCATGCAACTATTTTATGTAAATGCCAACATTTACAATAATTTGAGAAAGACTTTGTAGTCAGCCAAAATAGACAAGACAAAAACCCAAGATTTTTCATGACTAGACAGTCTGAAAACTAATTTCTTCAACAGGATAAGGGTAATCTACCAACCATGCCCAGAAAAAAATATCATGCTTTCTGGTAAAATTTAGAAGTGCTTGCATCAATACAAGGGGCAAGATACGGATGCCCCCATCAACCATAGTGTTCAACCTGGACTTGGAGTAACATCTATTAAAAAATTAAGGAAAAATAAAATCTAAGAGGCTTGTTAAAAATAAAATGTAAGAGACTTGTCAAAAAAAAAGAGAGAGCATTCTCATTATTTTGCAGATATTATTGTCTTTATTAGTTAAGTAAAACACTCTACAGATAAGCCATTAATAAAATTAAATCATTTTTATGGATACCAGATCAATATAACAAATTATTTATATATGCCAGTAATAATGTACAAAATACATTCAGGATCTTAGAACCATTAAAACAAAATTTATAGTCTTTAAACTTTTCCAGCACAGGAGAATTATATTAAAAAAATACGGGAAGAATGGAAAAGAGTTGGTTCTTTGGGGGAAAATCCTCCCCTAACCTAGCAATATAGTTAAACCCTTTTATAACCTTCTCATTAAAAAAGGAGGGCACATATCATTGCTCCTCATTGTGTGTTTTTGTATCCAACAAAGATTTGTCCACATACACCTATTTGTTAGATTTCCCAAAAGCTTCTACAGCCACTGAAAGGTCAAAATGGCAAGGTTGTCATAAACTAACATGCACACTAGGGCCACAATACATTAGGCAAAAAAAAAGGGGGGGGGGGCGGGATTTACTCTAATTTGGAAAGAAGAGGTGCAGTGGTAGAGTGCTGTGGAAAGGATGGGGTTTTAGAAAAAAGTGCTGAAGTTTTCCCAAAACTAGGGAGAATGGAGATACTTAGGGGCAACCTTTATAGAGAAAACAACCTAAGCAGCATTTCAGATGTCTGAAAGTACACTGTACTTAAAACAGCATCTCTTTGCTTTGGTGACTTCCTTCCAGATGTTTTGGTCCACCATTGATCCAAAATTTTGCAATGTAGCTTGCATCAAAAGACCATCTGTCCATTATTCACGCTTGGTGATTCTTGCACGTTGCGCAATGTACACACAGTCGCTCTTAAAAGACTCTCTTAAGGTCTCTACTAGGTGGCTAGGAATTGTGGGAACAGTTCATTCCTCAAACAGGCGTCTCCGGGCCTTGCGAGAAGGACCCGGAGGGCGCTGGGGGCGCACGTGGGGACCTGGACTCGGAGAGGGAGGTAGAGGTTGGAGTGGCGAGGTGGGGAAGGGCTCCAGAAGGTGGACGTCCAGGTCGAAGTAGCGGAAAGAAGAGCGTCTCTCTGGACTAGGGGTGGGAGCCCAAGACCCGGGCTCTGGTA
>JAQQST010000680.1:0-14825 GCA_028646485.1 Cryptoprocta ferox
AGCATCAGCAATCAGACAACAAAAGGAAATAAAAGGCATCAGAATTGGGAAAGAAGAAGTCAAACTTTCACTTTTCGCAGATGACATGATACTCTACATGGAAAACCCAATCGACTCCACCAGAAGCCTACTAGAAATGATTCCTTTATTAATCAATAACAAGACATGATTTCCCACTGAATTCCAGCACTGCAGATCAATCTAAGTTTGCTACTATGCCATGACTTAGTATTCCAGAGATTTATGACAGAGGCAAAAATGCTTTATTGGAACACAACATGAACCTAACTGAGTACAATCCTGTATAAACTGCAAAGGCATGTATGCTGTACTTAATGTAATTAGAGATGAAAATTGTCATTACAAATGCAATCAGAGACTTTTACATTATTATATTTACAACACTAATGAGCTTATGGTCATTTATAAAATACGTGCCCATTTTAACATTGGCAATGGCCAAAAATAATAATAATGCAAAACAAACAATAAATGGAGTATTTTTGAGTGAATATGAGAGGCTTTAGGTAGGAGCAAACTCATAGCATTGTCAATATGTTAACTTCAGCCTTTTTCCCGATTAATTCTGATCACCATAACTAGATCAATCAAGTGGTGATTTTCGTAGATCACTGAGGCAATATCAAATAAACTGTTATTTCAATCCACCATATATTTTGTGTGTATTGACAGAGCCATACTCCCTCTGATCACTTGGATAAACAAAGCTGGCAACAAATGGGTTTGTTATTTATTTAAAATTTTTAATGTTTGTTTACTTTTGAGAGAGAGAGAGTGTGTGTGTGTGTGAGTGGGGAAGGAGAAGAGAAAGGGAGACACAGAATCCGAAGCAGGCTCCAGGATCATGACCTGAGCCGATGTCAGATGCTTAATCAACTGAGGCACCCAGGCACCCCTGATTTTGCCATTTAAAATGCCATTTTGCTTTGTTTAGGTGCTATATAATTATAACCAGATGCAAACATCTCTATTTCTGTAAAATAGAAAGACTAGCTAAAAAAAAAAAGGGAAATTTTACTCACAATTCTAACGTGACATTATGTAGATAGAATCAAAACATTTTTCTAATTCATGCAAAGCCAATTTATATATTTAGAAGTTCTCTGTGTCTGGAAGCCAAGAAGTATATATACTCGAAAGGAGGGTTAGAAAGACAGCTCCTATGTAAATGAGCACTAACACGGTCTCTGCAGACAAGAAAAACTTGATTGGTTTCAGGGCATGTGTGTTGAAAACAAATGAATCCTCAAATAGCCCATTCAATTCTCTCACCGAAATGAAAATAACTATAATAAAAATAGTTTGAAGTATGCTATTAGTAACTGCCCCAGCATCATGTTGAAGAGACCTCAAAGAAATATACCACAGGAAGGAGGAAGTAGATGTCAGCAGAATAGGGGGATCCAAGGGTCATCTTGTCTCAGGAACACAATTAGATAACTATCAAAATATCTTAAATACCCCAGAAATAGACTTTGAAGACTGACAGAACAAACTCCACAACTAAAGGGAGAGAAGAGGCAACATTGAGGAAAGTAGGAAATGTGGGGACATGGTTCTGAGGAGAAACGAATTGTGGGTGCTATAGGATGGAGGGAGCCATGGTCATAGAGAAGGACAAGAGAAAGAGAGAAAGACAGAGGAACACAGAAGGAAACACACAAGGGTAATATTTCCCCAAAGCCATTGACTTGGCCAACAAGAGGGGCTGAATTTTATGAGTTCTTTTAACCAGCAGGGCTTAAACCCTGGAGTTTTAGAAGTCAGTGGACTTGGCTGGAATAGAGCCCAGAGGGCACTGTGCTGCTCCTTGAGAGAAGGCAGGCAAACAACATGGAAGGGCAGAAAGCATGGAAAGAGTGATCTGAAGAATCTGTGGCACAGAGGGGGAGAGATTATTCCTTCTTCTAAGAGTGTCTCCCTGAGAGGCAGCATTCAGGGGGTTAACTCTCTGGGAACAAAGGAGATGACCAGCACCATTTTCTTCCCTGCTCTTCAGCATAACCGCAGAGCCACCTGTGAGAAACAGCACAGAGCCCACACTGGTTGCCTAATTTGCTTACATCAAGCACCTCCCCCTTGCATTCTGACAGGACTGCGCTTCTCAGTCACCCCTGCCTCAGTCCCAGCAATGTGGGCCCTTCCTGTAGAAGACAAGCATAAACAACACCACATCTCCAGTTCTGCAGGGCCTCAGTTTTATTGGAAGTGGTGTCAGATCTCATTTCACAAGCAAACCAGAGCACACATGATTAAAACTCATCACATTCAGGCCAGGGACCAAACACTTCACCCATCAGGCAAGGAAAGCCTCTTCAGACAAGTGGCCTGAATGATACAATAGTCAAAATACAACTTCAGAGCACATGGATTACCCACCAGAGTCACTTCCTGTAGCACCTGACCCTGGGTATTACATGTCCTCTTCTTCATAAAGCCATTATATTCAGGATCAGGGAACATAACTGGCTTTTCTAACACAGAGAAGAATGCAGAGACTTAGACAAAATGGGAAAACAGAGGAATTTATCACAAATGAAAGAACAAGATAAGACCATGTCCAGAGGTTTAAGTGAAACTGATATAAGTAACATGCCTGATGTATAATTTAGAGCAATAATCAAAAGGATACTCACTGGGCTTGAGAAAAGGATAGAAATCATCACTATGACCCTTAACATTGATATAAAAGATTTAAAAAAAGAATCAATGACATGAAGAATGCAATAAATTAGCCTGGAAACAAACTTGATGCAATGAACATGCTGGAAGAAGCAGAGGAAAGAATTAGTGTATGAGAAGACAAAAAATGGAAAATAATGAGGCTTAATACAAGAGTTGAAGAATTATGCAACATGAGAATATACATAAGAAAATCACTGACTCCATCAAATGTAATAACGTTCGTATTATAAGAGTCCCAAAAGAAGAAGAAGAGAGAAAGGGGATAGAAGGACTTTATTGAAGAAATAATAGTTGAAGATAGGCATTTAGATCCAGAAAGCACATAGAACTCCCATCAAAATCAACAAAGCAGGCCTAAAATAAGACATACTGCAATTAAATTTGCAAAATATAGGGATATAGAAAAAATCTTAAAAGCAACAAAACAAAGAAGTCCTTAACATACAAGGGAAGATTTATAAGGCTAGTTGCAGATTTCTCAACAGAACATGGCAAGCCAGAGGAAGTGTTATGATATATTCAAAGGGCTGAATGGGAAAAATCTACAGCCAACAATACTCTATCCAGCAAGGCTATCATTCAAAATACAAGAAGAGATAAAGAGAGCAAGTGCAAGTGGGGAAGGGGGAGACAGAGACAGAGAATCTCAAGGAGGGGGGAGTGCACTGTCAGCTCAGAGCCCAACATGGGGCTCAACCTCATGAACTGAACGGTGAGATCATGACCTGAGCCAAAATCAACAGTGACAGGCTTAACTGTCTGAAACACCCAGGCACCCCCAAACAAACTAGACTTTAAAACAAGGACTGTAACAAGAGACAAAGAAGGGCACTATATTATAATAAAGGGGAAAATTCATTAAGAAGGTCTAAGAACTATAGATATTTATGAACCTAACATCAGAGCACCCAAATATTTAAAACAATAACAAATATAAAGGAATTAATTGATAATAATACAATAATAGTAGGGGACTTTTATACCACACTTACACCAAGGAAAGATCATCTGAACATAAAATCAACAAGGAAATAATGGATCTGAATGACATACTAAACAGAATGGACTTAACATACATATTCAGAATATTCCATTCTAAAATAGAACACAGAAGGCATTCTTTGCAAGACCATATGGGCTGTTTTACAGAGTAGATCAAATTATAGGTCAAAAAAGAGGCCTCAACAACTACAAAAAATATTGAAGTCATACCATGTACCTCTGAACACAATACCATGAAACTCAAATTCAAACACAAGAAAAAATATGGAAAGACCATATACTTAGAAGTTAAACAACATGCTACTAAACAATGAATTACTCAACGAGGAAATAAAAAAAATAAAAAAGAAATAAATGGAAACAAATGAAAATGGAAACACAATGGTTCAAAGTCTTTTATGCAGCAAGAATGCTCATAAGGGGTAAAGAAATACAGGAATACCTTAAGGCAAGAAAACTCTCAAATAAACAACCTAACCTTATGCGTAAAGGAACTAGAAAAAGCACAACAAATGAAGCCTAACGCCAGCACAAAGAAGTAAATAAAAAGATTAGAGCAGAAATAGATAATATAGAAACAAAAAGAAAAAGAAAACAAACAAAACAAAATAACAGACTAATGAAACTAAGAGCTTGTTTTTGAAAAATTAATAAAATTAATAAACCATCAACTAGACTTATCAAGCAAACAAGAAAAAGGACCCAAAGAAATCAAATCACAAATGAAAGCATAGAAATAACCAGCACTACAGATATACAAACAATTATAAGAGAATATTATGAAAAACTATATGCCCTCAAATTGGACAAACTGGAAGAAATTGAATCAGAAATCAAAGAATTCCCAACAATCAGAAGTCCTGGGCCAGACGGCTTCACAGGTGAATTCTACCTAACATTTGTAGAAGAGATTATACCTTTTTTTCTCAAACTATTTTAAACTAGAAAAGGAAGGGAAATTTCCAAACTCATTATATGAGGTCAGTATTTCCCAGATACAAAAAAACAAAACCAAAAACAAAAACAAAACAACCCCCCCAAAAAAACAGATAAAGCCACCACAAAAAAAAGAAAACAACAGTGCAAATATCTCTGATGAATATGAATGCAAAAATCCTTAATAAAATAGTAGTAAACTGAATCCATTGATACATTAAAAGAATCATTCACTACGATCAAGTGGGATTCATTCCTGGCTGGCAAATTTGGTTCAATAATTGGAAATCAATCAACATGATATACCACATTAATAAAGGAAAGAATAAGAACAATATGATCCTTTCAATAGATTCAGAAAAAGCATTTGACATAGTAAACATCCATCCATGATAAAGTAGGTTTAGAGGGAATGAAGTAGGTTTAGAGGGAATGTGCGTCAACCTAATAAAGGACATCAGTAAAAAACCCACAGTTAATATCATCCTCAATGGGAAAAAATACTGAGAGCTTTTACTCTATGATCAGGGGGAAAGTGGGGTATCCATTCACACCACAGTTATTTAAAATAGTACTGGAAGTCCTAGCCACAGCATTCAGACAACAGAAAGAAATAAAATGCATCTAATTCAGAAAAAAAGTCAAACTTACACTATTTGCAAATGACATAATACACTATATAGAAAACCCACAAGACTCAACTAAAAAACTGCTAGAACTGAAAACAAATTCAGTAATGCCACAGGATACAAAATCAATGTACTGAAATCTGTTGCATTTCTACACACCAATAGTTAATCTGCAAAAAGAGAAATTTAGGAATCAAACCTATTTGAAATTTCACTAAAAAACAAAAGATACCTAAGAATAAACCTAACCAGAATAAAAGGTCTGTATTCTGAAAACTATAAAACACTGATGAAAGAAATGGAAGATGACACAAAGAAATGGAAAGACATTCCATCCTCATGGATTGGAAGAACAAATATTGTTAAAATGTCTACCCAAAGCAATCTACACAGCTAATGCAATTCCTATCAAAATAACAATAGCATTTTTCACAGAGCTAGAACAAACAATCCTAAAAATTTGTATGGAGCTGCAGAAGATAGCCAAAGCGACTTTAAAAAGAAGACCAAACCTGGAGGTATTACAATTCTGGATTTCAAATTATATTACAAAGTTGTAGTAATGAAAATAGTATGGCACTGGCACAAAAGTAGGCACATCGATCAAAGGAACAGATTATAAAGCCAAAAAATGAACTCACCATTCAACTTTGTTGAATCTTCAACAAAGCAGAACGAATATTCAATGGACAAAAGACACTCTCTTCAACAAATGATGTTGGGAAAAGTGGAGAGCAACATGCAAAAAATGAAACTGAACCACTTTCATACACTATACAAAAAAATAAATTCAAAATGTTTCAAAGACCTAAATGTGAGACATGAAACCATAAAAATCATAGACGAGAACCCATAGCAACTTCTCTCTGGGTATGTCTCCTGACGGAAGGGAAACAAAAGCAGAAATAAACTATGAGACTTCGTCAAAATAAAAGCTTCTGCACAGCCAAGGAAACAATCAACAAAACAAAATGGCAACCTATAGAATGGGAGAAGATATTTGCATATTTCATATCTGATAAAGGGTAGTATCCAAGAACTTATAAAACTCAACACCCCTAAAACAAATGTAATTAAAAATGGGCAGAAGATATGAATAGACACTTTTCCAAAGAAGACAACCAGATGGCAAACATACCCATGAAACTTTGCTCAACAACACTGATCATCAGGAAAATACAAATCATAGCTTCATGAGATAACAACTCACACCTGCCAAATGGTTAAATCAACAACACAAGAAACAGCAGGTGTTGTCGAGGATATGGAGAAAAGGAAACCCTCTTACACTGTTCTTGGGAATGCAATCTGGTGCAGCCACTCTGGAAAACAGTATGGAGGTTCCTCAAATAATTAAAAATAGAACTATCCTATGATTCAGCACTACTAGGTATTTATCCAAATAATACCAAAACACTAATTTATAGTTGTAAGCACCCCAATATTAATGGCAGCATTATTTATAATAGCCAAATTATGGAAAGAGCCTGTGTCTATAGAATGATGAGCAGATAAAGATAATGTGGTATATGTTTACAATGGAATATTACTCAGCCAGAAAACATATTAAATCTTGTCCTTTGCAACAACATGAAAGGAGCTAGAAAGTATTATACTAAGTTACATAAGTCAGAGAAAGACAAATAACATTTGATTTACCTCATATGTAGAATTTTAGAAAACAGAAATAAGCAAAGAAAAAAAGTGAGAGAAAGAGAGAAAGACAAGTCAAGAAACTGATCATGAACTATAGTGAACAAACTGAAGGTTACCAGAAGGGAAGTGTGTGAGGTAATGGGCTAAATAGGTAATTGGTAATAAGGAGTACATTTGTAATGAGCATAGGGTGTTCTATGGAAGTACTGTATCACAATAGTGTACACCTAAAACTAATATTACACTGTGTATTAACTAACTGAAATTTAAATAAAAACTTTGAAAAAATACCTCAGGATCCTAAGTGGGGCCCAATACCTTGCTGGGACTGTGAGTTTGGATAAGCAACTTCAGAGTAGCCATAGCCATCAAGGTGTGTGTGTGTGTGTGTGTGTGTGTGTGTGTGTGTGTGTGTGTGTGTGAGTGTGTGTGTGTGTGTGTGTGTGTGTGTGTGTTGGGGAAGGAGGGAGAGCTCTGCTTCAGCAAGCTCCTAATTTGGAAAATGCCAGGGGTTCTGAAGCACTCCCAGAGAGTTAAATTTAGCCAGATTCTTGTTGTTTGTGTTTAAAATGAGTTTTCCTAGAAAGGTAATTTGATACTTATCAATGTATATTCAGATATATGACTCCTATGAATTAAGAATAATCTAATCTAAGATTTCTCTAAATGAATTTTCTTGATATTTTCAGTACCATGAAAAAGAAAATGTATAATTCATTTTAACTCATTAATAGTAGTGGTTTTTCAACTCTCTCAAATCTAGAAGAAACTGCATCATCATTAATTCTGACAAGAATATAAAAGGCTAACAAAGATTCTTAAAATCTATCTCGAAATTAGAGGATTTCAAACCTTTTTTACCTTAACACAGAGAAAGAGATAGGTTTGTACACTGTAACCTAATAGACATGCATGTGTTTCTACATTTGTGTGCATGTATATACACATTAAACCAGGTTTTATAAATCAATATTTTAATTACATATTATGCATACTGATGTCCCATTTTCTACTTCTTGGATATTTCAGTTGTGACATACTAAATTGATTTTATAACCAACTAATAGTTTTCAAATTGTAATTAAAAAATTTTATGTCTTTATTTTATTTTCAGAGACAGAGAGCGAGTGGAGGAGGGGCAGAGAGAGAGGGAGACACAGTTTCTCAAGCAGGCTCCAGGCTCTGAGCTGTCAGCACAGAGCCCGACAAGGGGTTTGAGCCTGCAGACTGTGAGATCATGACCTGAGCTGAAGTCAGACACTTAACTGACTGAGCCACCCAGGCACCCCTGAAATTGTAATTTGAAAAGCATAGCTCTAAATCATAGTGGTTGGTCAGATTCTAAAAGCCATAGCTGCCACTGCCACTCAGTTGCAACATTCCTCTTTCTTTTTTCTATCTCAGAAAGAAATACAACCTACCTCCCCCAAATGAAAACAAACAAATAACAACAACTCACAAACAGACTCAAAATAACAGAGACACACACAAGCACATACACACATAATAACTGGTACTTCGAGTTGACAAAGATAACTCCAATCAACCCAGATGAATATTCATGTGTTAAAATATGGTAACTGACTTAGAGTTATCACTCTAATTTTTCATGTGGCTTTATTAAAAGGCCAGAAAAAAATACTTTCTCTCAGACCTCATGTTTTTATTGTATTGCTACTAAACCTGAGATGAGGCAGGGAAATAATTTCTGATATCAATCAGCCTCATTTACTTGGATACTATTGAGATTCTATTTCCTCCCTTTATTACCTTTTTTGTTTTAATTAAAACATGGATAATTACAGCCTTTATTCCTATAATGTAGTTATAGATTTGAGAGAGCTATTTAGTTTGTAAATTCATACCCGAGCAGTGCTAAATACTGGCAGATGAAAAACTTGATGGTGTCCAGGAAAACACTGCAAATGGCTCCAAGCCAGCCCACCAAAATTTATGTAGAGGAAATTAAGCAATAGAAAATATTGGAATGGTTCTGTGGTTATCTTTGCTGGCAAGGAATAAAATGGACTGCTCTGTAACATAATGTATGGCCAAGGATATCACAGTAGAAGAGTGAGACCAGATTTGGAGTCAGGATTCAAATTTGCTAATGTCTACATCCAACTGACAAGTAGATAATGGGAAAGTTTATTAGACACAAGAGAAACAATGTCAATTGTTTCTGTACATACAGAAAAATATTGCTATAAATAAGACTCTTTCTCTGTATGGGACAAATGTGTTTCCAAAAATGTGGCTGTAAAACTAATTTATATAAAACCAACCTTATTTTTCTATTGGTTTCCATGACAAAATTTGAGATGAGTCCCTAGAAAAATATATTGTAATAGACTGAATTGAAAATTTCTGGTGACTAGCTGTGTTGATTCTATTGTCACCAGAAAAACCTCAAAGAATCCCATAGAGAATTTTTCTAAAGCTGTTATTTTTTTTAAAGTATCTCCCCTACAGGTATTCTTGACCAGATAAGCTTGATGCCAGATCACAAGAAACCAGATCAAACTAGACAGGCCTAAGATGGCAGACAAAGTGGGCCAAAGTCGACATTCATCCTTCATTATATTATATTAACATACTAAAATATCTTCCCTACAGGGACCATGACAGGAAACCCCTGACCAAATAAAGAAGAAAAAAGGCCCCAAGTATCTGGAAATCTCTACTCTTCCCCAGAATTCAGCTTGCATTAGCATGGACAAATCTGTCCCCAGCCTGTTGTCTATGTTCCCTCTACCTCTTAGGGAAAAAGTACTTTTAGAGCATGAGCTCCTTTTCCATTCTCTGGCCATTGAATAAATTACCTGCTTGCCATCAAGTACTGCTTTGATATTTGGCTATTCAGTCAAAAGTATTGAGTAGAGAAAGAACCTATAAATGAGGACAACTCCATAGGGATAGCCATGTGCCTCCTAGCTTGGGGGATCTCCAGTGGCCTTCAAGAACCACCTAACTTCTGTCACATTGTCAGGACCAGAGGTAAGCCTCTTGGGTTCATCAGCTGGAAGGTCTCCCAGGTCCATCCTCCTTTATAGATGCGTTTGCCTCTTCTGTTACTGCCACTTCCCTGTGACAGTGGCCACATATAAGGATAAATGGGGGGTATTGTGATTAACAGTATAGGTCAGTTTTCCAAGTGATTGGCAAAAACTCAAAAATGGCAGCAGTATAAGTTCAGTACTCACTCCTGGGAGATTGAGAGGCATCTCCATTTTGAGGTTGGATATCCAGAACAAAGACTGCCTGCAAAGGGTCCAGGGCTTCTCAGCTGGTCCTGAGGGAGGTTCCAGGGATGCCCGAGTGCAATAATCAAAAGGTATAGTTTCAACAGGTTTTTACTTTTGTTTTTCTTTCACTGTGGTTAACATCTTTTGTGCACCCTCTTCCTTTCCACTTCTCTTCACCACTCATTGGGGTCCCCTATCCCCTCTCCTTTCTATTTCCTATGTCTTAGAAAATTCAAAGTAAGAACCTCATGACTTGTCCACCAGAACTAGCGAATACCCAGTAGGCCCCATTGATTAGACATGCCTGGTTATATAGGGCTCTAGACTGGCATCAGTAGGGCCAAGGAGCATCTTTGATCCCCTGGCACAGGGACTTCTTTCATATATCCTTCATGTTCCAAGATTAGAAATCTCTTTGATTATTAAAACCACTCCAAATCTTATGGCTTCCAACACTCTTTGGGAAATCCTGCTCTGAGAAGATGCCCAGATTAACCAGATTGGGGAACTTGAAAGACCTCGGAGACCTGTTGGACCCTGGCTGAACATACCTGGGACCTTTATCTGTCTCTATCTTGCAAAAAAGGTTTTAGCCCTCCAGTGGGCAAAATCTTGTGGTATCTGTGTGCCCACCAACCATTTTAGTTACCCTTGGGGAGTTGGAAACAGGTAAAAGAGGGTAGATATAGGGTATGGGGAACCAGCTGTCCCATATATCAGAGAACAGCTCATTGGGTTGTGTCATCCAGCACTGGAAATCATTTTGGTACCGTTCACTAACCAAAAAGTAATTATTTTTCCTTTGAAATACAACCTGTCCATAATACCAACTGAGGGATAGGGAGACTTGGTCCCCTAATGGCTCCCCAAATTACAACACCATCCTCCAATTAGACCTTCTCTGTCAAAGACAAAAAAATGGGATGAAATCCCAGATATCCAGTTTTTCACGGCCTTATATCAAAACAGAGGGCTGCAAAAGAAATGTAAACTGACCTTCACAGAGATAGCACCTAGAAAGAAAAATTGCATATTGCCAATGTTAGCTTCACCTCATGAGGACCTTTTAGAAATCTCACCCATGATCAGGCCAATCGCCCCTTCCTTATGTCCAGTGTCCACAGCCCCCAACACTCCCCTACCAGGTCAATCCCAAACCTCATCTCTTTCTGATACTGCCCCCACAGAGGCCTAGCCTCACCAGCCCCACTAGCCCCACCAGCACCCATGGAGGGTTGGTGCCTCTTATCAATCCTTAGGCATGATGCTCCTTAGGCAGGTCCCAAACAGAAAGGAAGGGGTGGTGACTGCTTATGCCCCGTTCATTACAGCAAACCTCAACAACTGGAAGGCCCACTCAAAGGGAGTAGGGAATGCACAGAGTGGTTTCTCAAACTTATGTGAAGCATCTTCCAAAGTCATGATCCCAAATGGGCAGATATTCAATTTCTTCTAAAGCTATAAGGAGTACCACTCATGAGTCAAAAAAGCCATTGAATCTTTTTTAGGATACCCAAAAGAGAAGCCTGACTATGCATGTAAGCCCACCACAGACCTCATAGTCTTATCAAAGGGAATCTGGCAAAACAACTTCCAGATAAGTAACCATGTGCCCCATGTCTCTTTACCTGCCAGGAGTATTACTGTTATCAGTTTTTGGGTAGTCTACTTTTAATTGCTTTAGGGTTTGTTCTGCTGTCTTCACAGCTAATCCGCAGCCTAGGGATCTTCTAGCCCTTCTCTTCTAGCCTTCTACCATGACACAAACACCCCTTTTAAAATAACAGAAAACTCTTTGGGAAAATTAGTTATTTTTCCTTAGTGGCAAATTGAAGGTCAAATGCAAACATCAACACTACTGGGTTAAACAAGACTTCAAGCTAAATACACTTAGACAGCTTCCAAAAGGACTCTGTGAACCATCTGGGTATGTTTCCGTATGTGTCTCCCACCCCCCTTGTTTTAATATTCCAAAAAATGGCTGGCCCTGGCCTACCCTTGACTGGAAAAGATGTGGCATAAAAGGGAATGTTCTTCAGGTAATTTAATCCCCAGTGAAATACAGATTTACTATCAGTCTCACCCAAGATCAAGAAGGGAAATTCGAAAAATTCTAGCTGGCATCAGTATAGCTGCTGGACTTTTGGCTGTATGAGGAAGATCCATCTACTATGAAGTTACCCTCTCTAACCTCCCCAGAATTATAGACGGCGTAACCTGGCAGAAAGGAGAAGCATTAGATTACCTAAAAGTTTCCATAAATTCCCTGACCAACATAGTTCTTGACAATAGGTGAGATCCAGCTTACCTTCTGGCTGAACAAGGAGAAGTATGTGCAGTAATTATCTCTTGTTGTTGTACCTGGATAAACATCACAGGACAGGTAGAAGACAACATCATAAATTTTACAATCATCTTGAATGACTCCACTCTTTCAGGACAGCTAAAGCCAGTTCTAATGATATGTGAAACACAGTAAAGAATGTCCTACCTGAGTTTACGTGTTTCCTCCCCTTCCTTGGCCCACTAGTGGCAAACCTTGTTTTGCTACTTTTTGGTCCTTGCATGCTAACCTTTTAGAAAGCTTTATTAGCAAACGACAAGAGGCAATTAAGCTACAAATGGTAATCATCCAAGGATATGAACAATTGGGGTTATAGCCTGATGACAAACAAACCTACGTTAAGATAACTCCTCTACCCTAGACTACCATACTGTCCAAAGTCAGAAGGAAGAAGGTATAGAATATGGACCTCTGCCCATTAGTAACCCTTAAGAATGAGGATTAGTCAGAGGAGAGATTTTGTCACCAGATGAACCTCAAAAGGTCCCATAAAGAATTTTTCTAAAGTTATTTTGTTTTGGTTAGTATCTCCCTTACAGGAGCTCTTGCTCAGATAAGCTTTACACCAAACCACAAGAAACCACATCAAACCAGACAGGCCCAAGATAGCTGAGAAAGTTGGCCAAAGTTCACATTCATCTTTCATTATATTACATTGCATACTAAAATCTCCTCCCTACAGGCACCATTGCAAGAAACCCGTGATCAAATAAGGAAGAAAAAGGGACATGACCCAAGCTCCTGGAAATCTCTGCACCTTCCCCCCTAGAACCTGCTGACATTAAATATTCCCTGGTCTGTCTCCAACCATATCATCTATGCCTCCTCTGCCTTTCAGGGAGAAGCTGCCTTTAGAGCAGGATCCCTTCTTCTCCATTCTCTGGCCTCTGAATAACTTACCCCCTTGCCATTAAGTACTGTTTTGTTATGTGGCTATTTGGTATTATCCTTATTTATGGATGGAATTAGTGAGTAAGAGTATAGGCTCTTGAGTAAGAGTACTTAGATTTGAATTCTGGATCAGGAGGACTTTGGGCTAGTTATTTAACATTTGTGTGCCTAGATTTCCTCATCCGTTACATGAAGATAATAATATTAACTATTATTTACACAATAGGGTTTGTATAGAATGAAATTGACACAGAATTGTTATATTTCTTCTTATCATCATCAATATAATCATTCTCTTCACCAACACCATCCACATCATCATACAGGCAAGGATGTTATTGCTTAGAGAAGATGTAAGAAATTTGACCACAGTCATAAAACTAGCAACAGGAAGGGCTGAGATTTAAACTTAGGTCATTCCAAAGTGTTCTTTTTTAATTCTATATTGTCCTTTATTGAAATGCAATACACTTACAGAAAAGCAAAAATAATAAAAAGTGTACAGATTGATGGTTTTTCACAAATCTGGTCTAGAAACATATCAGGAACTGAAAACCCATTCTCCTTATGCTCTGTCCAGTCACTTTATCCCCTAAGCATAACCATGATACTTACTCTAAAATATAAGCTAGTTTTGCCTGTTCTTGACCTCAATAAAATCACACAGTATTGACTCTTTTGTGTCTTGCTCTTTTCATAGTTATGCAGTTCATCAATACTGTTTAGTATACTTGCAAATACTTTATTCTTATGCTGTAGAGCACTGCATTATAGGACTATCCCACAGTCTTCTGATCTATTCTACATTCAGTGAACACTGCGCTATTTTCCAGTTACTATCTATTACAAATAATGCTGCTTTTAAAATTCTAGTATATATGTTTTGGTAAACATATATATGAATTTGTGTTGGGTATTTGACTAAGAGTAGAATTGCTGGGTATTAGCTATGCATATGTTTAGTTTTATTATATACTAGCAAATGAGCTTATAATAATTTATAATAATTTATACTTTCACCAGTAGTATATGTGAGTTTCAGTTGTCGAATACACTTTCCAGCACTTGATATTTTCCCATTTTTATTTTAGCTCATCTGGTGGGTATGTATGGGGTTGCATTGTGGTTTTAATTTATATTTCATGGGTGTAGGTCTCCCTATCCTTTAAATTCTCTGTTTTAGCTGCTGTAGTATGCCACTTCAAGGCTTCCTTTCCAAATAGATAATCCATGTTGGGGGTCAAAAGAAGGGCATGTGAATATACACACAGCGGTCTTACGGTAAACTTACATGTGGTCAGCAAAATGGTGTATTAGGAAGCTCCAGGTTCCCATTCTCTATAGAAATATATATATTTATATGTTATTACATATTATATAATAATATAACACATAAAATATATTATATATTAATAT
>JAQQST010000681.1:0-14815 GCA_028646485.1 Cryptoprocta ferox
CAGGGGTCCCCCAACCCCTCCAGCTGCCTGCTCATGAGCCGCAGGCCTCAGTAATGAGGCTGCTTCATCATGGAATGTGCTGGAACAGCCTCGGAGGCACCCGGAGGGCTGTGTAGGGGAGGAAGGGGGAGAGATGGGGGGCCTGGCAGCTGCAGAATTGGTCTCCTCAGCCCCAAGCAATCATGAACGGGGAGTGAGGGGCACCCCTCCTTTACTGTGAAAGTCCCCTTGCCCATGAAATGTGGGAGCACGGATCTGAAGATGAGTCTGGGCTCCATTCCAGAAGCTGCTCACTGGTCTCCCCAACTTTTAGGCTGGCCTCCCCCCATTGAATCCTGTCTTGCCCCAGACTGACCCCAAACCCTCGCAGGTGTCACTGCCTTTTGCTGGACCCTCTGGGGCCAACGATTCTCCTGCTGCTCATCTTTGGGCCCCAGGGCCTGCCGTGCTCCCCTCATCACCAGGCCCTCCCACAGCTGTTCCTTTGGCTTTGTTCCTTTGACTTCCTTTGACTCTCGCTGCCCGACCCCCCCATCCCCCTCCCAGAGCTTCTCCAGTCCGGCTCTTCTCTGTGCTCTAAGCCACAATTCTCTTCACCCCCACGTGGGACCGGAAGCCCCTCAGGGCTCCGTGGCTGGCTCTGTCACCACTGTTTCCCCAGAATGCAAGGTACGGCCTAACACCTTAGCCAGCATTTATTGAGTGCTGATGGTGTGCCAGGGACTCTGTTCAGCGTTTACTCTACAGGCATGTATCAGTTAACCTTCAAGGTCATTGTCAAGGACATACTGGGGATAAGACAGCATCGGGGCTGGGAGCACAGACTTGAAGACCAAGCCTGTTGGGCTGGAACCCCACTCTGCATTTGCTGGTTGGGTGCATGTCCATGGAGTTAGATCAGCTCTCTGTCCCCTTAGTTTCCCCATTTAGGCTGGAGTGAATAATGACAGCACCTGCCCCTAGGGATTTAGAGAGCGAGTATACATAAAGGGCTTAAAACAGTGCCTGGCACAGTGTAAGTGCTGCCTGTTAGTATTGTCCACATTTTACAGATGAAGAAACTGAGAGAAAAGGAAAGTCACTTTCCCAAGATCTCAGCAATGAGGTGGAACGCTTAGGATGTGAATCTAAGATTGTCCTGGCCCCAAAGTACTCTCCTTAACTAAGCCTCAGTTTCTCCATCTATAAGTTAAAGGGCCTTGCGTGGGTGATGCCTAGGGTTCCAGTGTAAAACTCTTGGCCTCCGCAATTTGAGCAAGCGTCAAAAATCATGGGCTCCCTTGCACATTGGAGCCAGATCTTGTCGACAGATCCCAAAGGACGTGCCAGGTATCTGGTAGGCAGGGGCTGGCAGGGAGGGCTGAAGTGAGGTGGGCTGGATTGAGCAGGTAAGGTTTTGGGGGAGCTACCTCCACAGACACTCCCAGTATTGGAGTGCGCTTGGCTCCAAGTGGGACCTTCCACAAGTCACAGGTGGTAGGTGCAGGAACACCATCTGGTTCTTTAAAAATTCTTGAGAATGTTTATTTATTTTTGAGGAAGAGAGAGACAGGGCGTGAGTGGGGGAGGGTCAGAGAAAGAGGTTGACACAGAATCTGAAGCAGCTGCCAGCACAAAGCCTCGCAGGGCTCAAACCCACAAACTGTGTGATCATGACCTGAGCCCAGGTTGGATGCTCGACTGACTGGGCCACCCAGGCGCCTCCCCATCTGCTTTTGCAGGAGCCAGCTGATGGCATTCCCCGTAGAGCTGGGGCTGCCTGTGTAGATCCTGTTCTCTGCAGAGGCCTTGGGAGGGGTGACAGCCCAGAACTGAGAAGGGCAGAAACTATTTTCTGACGCTTTATACACCCTGCCCCATTTTTACCCCCTAGATCCTTCTGTAGATGGAGTAATTCATTCCCAAATCCAAACACCCCTTAACTTCCTCCCTTAACCTAACTCAACCTCCCAACTTCCATGCAATGCCATTTCTCATCCAGTGTTTCAACAACCTCTGCCCTGGGCACCTGCTGCAGTCCCTGCAGATCGTAGTAGACAGAGGAGACCTCCCTCAGACTCAAATCAGAGCCTACCTCTTACTCATCCACTGAACTCTTTAATGGCTTCTCACCCTCCTCCACTGGCCTGCGAAGACCTACATGATCCATTTCCTTGCTTCCCTCCACGGTCACTGGGCTCCTTGCTGCTCCGGGCATACATCAAACCCACACCCACAACAGGGCGGTGTCACTAGATGCTCCCTGTGCCAGGGGGGCTCTGAGCTTCACCTGCTTGGCTCTGTTGTTGTGTCTTTCTGGTCTCAGCCTAAATATCACCAGCTCAGTGTGGCTCTTCCTGAACTTCTATCTAAAGGAGTCCTCTGTGCCCCAATCCCCGTGCTCTTAGTGTAGCTCATCGCTTCCTTTTCAGGCTCTGTTGTTATTTATGGAGGACACAGAGGTGAGCAGAACCTGCTCCTGTCCTTGGACACTTGTGACTCTATTGATAAAGTGAAAGGATTGGAACTGATCTTAGTCGATGACTTTGTCTCTGTCTCTCTGTCCCTGTCTCTGTCTCTCCCTGTCTCTGTCTCTCTGTCTCTCTCTGTCTCTCTCTCTTTCTCTCTCTCTCTCACACACACACACACACACACACACACACACAGAAATGCAACGGATGGTACCAGGAACACATGGGTTGCCATGGAAATAGGTAATGAGTTGGCAGGGCTGACCTATTGTGAGTTAGGGAGGACTTCTCGGTTTCTAAGAATGACATTAAACAATCTAAAGGATGGGACTTCTGTTTCCTCCAAGTGGGGGAACCCTCAGTTCCCCCAGGTCTTTCTATTTCTATTAAAAACCCTGGACACAATGCAACACCAAGCACAGGAAGACCCCAAAAGACAGAAAGAAGATAGACTGTCTAGGGAGCTCAGAGGGTGAGGAACGATGATGAGTTCCCTGGGGTTTTTTTTTTATTGCCTCCTGTATATCCTGACAGAGTGCTGATGAAGCCTCCAATCCAGAACCACTAACAGATAGTTTAAAAAAGCTCCAAGAAAAACCTTTCACTCTAGTCAAAGGACAAAGAAAAGGGTGGCCTAATAACAGAACACCTTTTTGTCAAAATCTGCCTCTACCAGCCAAAAAGCAACAGAAAACCTGTTCTCCTCCCAGTCTCCTTGCTCTGCATTTTTGGGGAGCTAATGTTTCATTCCACTCTTCCCCCCGCCCCCCACCATATGTAAGGAGGCATGGATGCTCTGATTCTGCTTCCAGCATGGTGTCAGATGGTGCAGCCATGAGCTAAGCCTCCACTCCCACCTGGCATCAGTGAGACTTCCTTGGTGATGGAAGGCGGGGCTATTCCGATTTGATGTTTCTGTCCAACATCCAACTGGTACCTGCAGGCCCTAGAGAGAAGCTGAGTCTCTACGCCAACCTGCTCACAATGAGGCAGAATGAGGTGGTGGGAAGCAGGGCTAGTTGACACTCTGCTTTCTTCTATCCCTCCCTCCATGTCAACACGCTCCAGTGGGGAAGCTCAGCTTCTGCTTCCACCCTGCAGTGACAAAGTAGTGTGAGTCAGCCCTCAGCTTCCTCCATCACTGGTGTTGGTAGGGCACAGTGGGAATCTGAGCCTAATGTCCCAATTCAGAAGAAACGAGGGAGTAGAGTTGGTGCCCTATTTTTGCAGGCATGCCGGGATGAGCTGAGCATACACAGCAATCTGGCCTCTTGTTACAACTGCTAGAAAAAAAGAAGAAGAAAAGATTAAATAGAATTCAGAGTCTTATAAAATGTTCAGAATACAATAAAAGAAGAATCACTCACCATACCAAGAACCAGGGAAATCACAACCTGAATGAGAAAGAAAATCAATAAGAGGCAACACTGAGATGAATCAAATATTGGAATGATCTGACAGGGACTTTAAAGCAGCCATCATAAAAATGATTCAATAAGCAATTATAAATTGTCTGAAAAACAAACAGAAAAACACATCAGCAAAAAGTAGAAGTTATAAAAAATAACCAAATGGAAATTATAGTACTAAAATATAAAATGACCAAAAAACCCCACAAAAACTTCAGTGGATGGCTCAACAGTAGAGTGGACATGGCAGATGACAGACTCAGCGACCTTGAGTGGAGACCAATAGAATTTGCTAAATCTGAACAAGAGAGAGAAAACAGACTAAAAAAAATGAACAGAGTTTCAGAGACCCGTGAGACAATAGCAAAAGAACTAACAGTGATGTCATTGGAGTCTCAGAAGGAGAGGAGAGAGAGTGGGACTGAAAATGTATTTGAAGAAATAATTATGGCTAAAAACTTCTAAACTTAGTGAAAGACATATACCTACAGATTCAAGAAGCTGAGTGAACACCAAACAGGATAAACCCAAAGAAACTGATGTGAAATTGATGCCAAGTCACATCATAATTAAATATTCAAAAGCTAAAGACAATGAAAAATCGTGAAAGTAGCCAGAAAGAACTACATGTTACTTACAAGGTACATCAGTCTGAATGTCAGTGGATGACTATTTTGAAATTGTTGAAGCTCCAGTTAAGTGGCACAACAGTTTTTAAGTTTAAGTAAAAAGAAATATCAACCATCAATTCTGTATGTGGTGAAAATATTCTTAAAGAATTAAGGTGAAAATAAAGTTTGTTTGTTTGTTTGTTTGTTTTGCTAGCAAATGTGTTCTTAAAGAATGGCTAAAAGAAGTAGTCTAAAATAGAAAGGAAATGATAACAGAAGGCTTGGAACTTCAGAAAGGAAGGAACACTATTAGACTGGATGGGGTAAATAGAATAGATCATCCTTTTTCTTTTTTTTTAATTTTTTATGTTTATTTATTATTGAGACAGAGAGAAATAGAGCATGAGTGGGGGAGGGGCAGTGAGACAGGGAGACACAGAATCTGAAGCAGGCTCCAGGCTCTGAGCTGTCAGCACAGAGCCTGATGCAGGGCTTGAACCCACAAACCGTGAAATCATGACCTGAGTCAAAGTTGGATGCTTAACCGACTGAGCCACCCAGGCGCCCCTAGATCATCCTTTTTCTTATGAGTTTAAAAAATCACATTTGGTAGTGGAAGCAAAAATTGAAAACCCATCGAATGTGGTATTCGATGTGTGTAAAGGAAGTAGTTACGACTAGCTTAAAGTGTGGAGGGATCTAAAGTGGAGGTAAGGTGTCTATACATAACTTACAGTGTCCATGTTTATATTGTAGTAAATATCAATACCAGTAGAGTGCAATAAATTATGTATGTATAATACTTAATGGAAAACTAAGAAAACTATACTAAGTGAGATATTCAAAAACACTATAAACAAATCAATATGGAATCCAGAAGATATTCTCAGGTAACCACAGGAATGAAAGAAGAGAGATACAAAGAAATGAGAAGCAAATAAAACAAAATAAAAATGGCAGACTTAAGCCCTAACTTATGCATAATTAAATGTAAATGGTTTATATACATCAATGAAAAGACAGAGATTGGTAAAGTAGCTCAAAAACAAAACAGAACATGAGGGGCTTGGGTGGCTCAGTCGGTTAAGCATCCTACTTCAGCTCAGGTCATGATTTCGCGGTTCGTGGGTTCGAGCCCCGCATCAGGCTCTGTGCAGACAGCTAGCTCAGAGCCTGGAGCCTGTCTTCAGATTCTGTGTCTCCCTCTCTCTCTGACCCTCCTCTGCTCACGCTGTCTCTCTCTCTCTCAAAAATAAATAAAAACATTAAAAAAAATAAAAAAAACAGAACAAGCAAAACCCCAAAAGAACACATGATGTGTTGTCCAATAATGTGTTGTACACAAGTAACTCACTTGAAATATAACAACATAGATAAGGTGAAATTAAAAGAATGGAAAAATATGTAAAAAAATGTTAATTAAAAACCAGGAGGACCCATAGTAATATCAGATACAGTAGACAAGAGCATTACTAGAAACAAAGAGTTATTATTACATAATAACTAAAAGGTCAATCCACCAAGAAGACATAACAATTTTAAAGACATACGTACCAAATAATAGAACCTCAAACTACAAAAATGGATAAAAGTGAAAGAAGAAATAGACAAATCCAAAATTATAGCTGGAAAACTTCAAGACCATACTCTTGGCAATTGATATGACTGCTAGAAATTCAGCAAAGATATGGAACAGAGCAACATAATCGAGAGCATCTGACTGACACTTACAGAAGACTTTATTCAAAACACACATTTGTTTTCAAGTGCCCATGGAAAATTCCCCAAGATAGATGATATGCTGTGCCACAAATAACAATAATCAAAATAAAAAGGTCCGTGGATGTGTTCAAAAGCTGAATAGAGGGCACAGAGAAATAAGCCAATCAACTTGAAGACAGAACAACAGAAATTACCCAATCTGAACAGCAAAGACAAAATATGCTTGTAGAAAAAAAAGAGCAAATCCTCAGGGACATATGGGGCTATAACGAAGGATCTAACATTTGTATCATCAGAGTCCCAGAAGGAGAGTCCCAGAAGGATCTAACATTTGTATCATCAGAGTCCCAGAAGGAGAAGAGAAGGGAGAATCTGAAAAACTCAAAGAAACAGTGGCTGAAACCACCCCCCAATCTGGCAAAAGACATAAACCTCTAGATTCAAGCAGCTGAATGAATCTGAAATGGGAAAATCCAAAGAAATACACACCAAGACACATCATTGTCAAACTTCTAAAATTTAAAAACAAAGTCTAAAAATTAAAAACAAAGAAAATATCTTGAAAGCAGTGAGAGAGAATCAACACCTTATCTATAAGGTGAAATATTCGGATGACAGGTTATTTCTCATCAGAAAGCATGGAGGCTGCAAGGAAGTGGCACAACATATCTCTGTGCTGAAAGACAAGAACTGTCAAGGGCAATCCTATATTTGGTGAACATATCCTTCACGAAGGAAGAGGAAACCAAGACATCCTCAAATGAAGGAAAACTAAGACAATTTGTTGTCAGAAGATCTGCCCTAAAAGAATGGCTAAAAACATTCTCTAAATGGAAAGGAAACAACAAAAGGAGGATTCTCAAAGCATCGGGAAAAAGAACAAACGTAAGCAAAAATATGAGTAAATACAATAGACTTTTCTTTCCTTTTTAAGTTTTCTAAATTGTGTTTTATGGTTGAAACAAACACTGTAACTCCGTCTGGTGTGGTTCTAAATGCAGGTAGAAGAGATCGTTAAAACAGTTATATTATAAGTTGGGGGAAGGTTAAGGGAGGTATGTTTTCTCCATTCCACTCAAAGTGGCAAGATGATGATATCAGGAGAATGGATGAGTTTTGTAGATATAATGCAACACCCAGAACCAACGCCAAAGAAGCTATACAAAGAGATACATTCCAAAACCATATAGATAAATAAAAACCGAAGTCTGAAAATATTCAAGAAATTAACAGGAAGGCAGGAGAAGGAAATAAGGGATATTGGTCTGTAACTTTCTTTCTGTGTGCTGTCAGATTTTTGTTCAGGGTAGAGCAGTGGCTGGTTGAAAGGAACACAAGTTTCTACCACTGGAAAACAAATGGAAGAATAACAGGCCTTATGTCCTAGGGCTGGCTCTGAGGCTTAAGGTAATGCGTGTTAAAAAAGGCTTTAATGCCTGGCACATGGAGTATTTTTGCCTTTGATAAATGATCACTATAATTTTTGTTTAATAACATAGTCTCTCTTTCTAATTCAAGGTCACCCTGGACTGCAGTCTGAATCAATCTATTTTTTTTGTAGTTTTAGAATTTATGTTCCAAAGTTGATCTGAAACAGCTTATAGTTATACATTTGAGGATATATACATACATACATATAGAAATCAGAGATGATGGGGGGAGTGAAAGCCCAAATAGTTAAATAAATGAAGTCATTAGATCTGTGTCCCTTCTTTGCTCTGGTTTGTGCCAGGGTGGCCTCACATTCTGGAAGACCCCCTCCTCTAGATGGTTTTGTAGTAAAGACCATGCTCATCCCATATTGTCTCCAAGTCCACAGAAAGTTCCAGATTTCAGCCTCATCGGCTTAGATTGGATCATGTGCCCATTTCTGAAACAATCACTGTGGCCAGGGATGCGAGACTCTGATTGGCCAGGCCCAGATTTCTGTCCACCCTTTCGGCTTGGGTGTGGAGTGATTTCTGCAGGACCCCCAGGGACCGGAGGGCTGCTCAGGGGTTCCTCAAGGAAAATCAGGAGGCTGCCATCAGAGGTGAGGCGTGGATGCGGGGGGAGCAGAATCACCACATGTTACTAACGATCTGCCTTAACAAAGTGGACAGGTGGCTTAGACAACAGACTTCTGTTGTCTCAAGGTTCCAGAGGCTAGAAGTTCAAGGTCGAGGTGTCCGCTGGACCGGGGTTCCTTGTGAGGGCTGCAAGGAAGAATCTGTTCCACGCCTCTGCCCTAGCTTCTGGTGGCTTGCTGGCGATTTTAGTGTTCCTTGGCGCGAAAAAGCATCACCCCCATCTGTCTTCATCTTCATGTGTCATTTTCCCCTGGGTGCATATCTGTGCCCAAATCCCCCTTTTTATTAAAACACTGGTCATATGGAATTGGGACCCACCCTAATGACTTCATTGTAACTCAATACCTCTGTAAGGACCGCTCTCCAAATGAGGTCACGTTCTGAGGTACTGGGGGCTATGACTTCAACATATGAATTTTTGGAGCACACAAGTCCACCCATAACATGTGTAGAAGCTGGTATGCACAGCTTTACGGGGCCAGCACACCCATGATTCAGCAGCGAAGAGCACTGACCTGGGCCGAAGAGAGTTGACTGTGGCACTCACCTTGAAAAGGCTGAGGTGACGCTCTCCCCACTTGGTGACCTCCAGCTAATGACCTGTTGACACAGGGCACAGAAGGCTCTGCTCAGTCCCCGAGGGGCACAGCCACGTGGTGGCGGACGTGCTCAGGCCTCCCGGTGGGCTCAGGCCCAGGCTGGACTCCAGCTGAACCCACGCCCTTCCCTCGCTCCCCCTCCCGAGGAGGCGCCCTCCTGAAGCCACCAGCCCTTGGGTCCCCCTCTCCCTCTGCTTCCAGGGAGCCCAGCCTGCACCAGATCCCTGCCTGGAACAGCCTTGCCCTGGGCCCCCATCATATTCTTGCCCATGAGGCATCGAGTCTGAAAGGAACCATCTCCTCAGTCTCGGAGGAAGCCGAGGGCCGGCATCTTGGGGTCTTCCAAACCCAAACTCCTGCCCCTACCTCTTCCCAATTCTCCCCACGTCTGCTGCAGGTCCCCGCGCAGCCCACCCTCTCCCTGTAATTCCCGCGTCTCTCTCAGATCTCGATTTGATTAGCGGAAGGTGATAAACAAGTCCCAGAAAAAAGAAAGCCAGCGTCTCTCCCCAGGGCCATCATGGTCTAACGGTCAAGGTGCTTTCTAACTAATATTTTTGTTGTCTTGATTTTTGTGTAGATAAAGAATTAACCTAACAAATATACACTTCTTTCTTTCTTTAGGCCTCAGGAACCTTTTGTCCCGCAGCGGATTGGTGAAGAGAGTTCTATAAAGGGTCTGTCTTTGTTGCAATTACAGTTCGTTGATGGATTTGCAAGGGAGGGAAGGTGGCTCAGTCCTGCTAGAGGGTACTTTGCATTTCTCCTGTTTTAATTGCATGGGTATGTCCTGGCCCAGAGCTCTGTGAAAAGTGAGGGGGAAATCCTGACACCCATCTGTTCTAAATGCAACTAATGTGGGAGAAGACGGGCTTCTGGAGGGGGCGTCTCTGCCTGGAGGACGCGGCGTCTCCCTCTCCGGAGCTGCTCCGGGCTGAGAGCCCAGCGCTCTGCTCACCAGACGGACAGGATGCCGCACCTGGAGATTTAGGTCAGGGCAGCTTTGATCCTCTATTGAGAGTCACCGTTTCCTGGGCACCTACGTGTGCTAGGAGCTTTACATGGATTTTCTCACTTACACTTCACAGTGATCGTATTCCAGATCCACTTTACCAACAGAGGGGAGCTAAGTCTCACAGATGTGTGCGGGCGATGGGTGCTCAGGGAACACTGGCAGGTGTGTTAGATGGTGGCTCAGAGATGTGCAGAGTTTGCCAAAGCATCTGAGCTGCATCGGAAGCCCAGCCTGGTATCTCCGAATTTCCTGCTGTTTTCACTCCCTCTTTGCTGCCATTTTGTAGTTCATTCTGGGCCTCAGTTTCCCTGTCTGTGAAATGGGCCCCAGAGACAGGACGAGATGAGTGTGCAGGCTGTCTTAGGCTTTGGGGTGGTGTTTTTTTGAAGAGGGTGGGCCTGGAATGGCCGACTGGAGGTTGGTATGGAGGGGTCTGGCACCAGGGGCCTCTGTGGTGTGGGGACAGGGCACATCCACTTCTAGCACCGGAAAAAGGCTCAGACTTGGTCAGACAGCTGGTTTTGTCTCTGTTACTTGGTCCCTTTGGCCCCTCCTCCAAAAGCCTCCCAGGGAGGCAGTGATCTCTCATGGGGCAAATGCATCTGCGGTCTCCCTAGGAAAGGCCATCCTCCCTCCTCCTGCTGGGCCACCCTCTGCATCCCTGACTCCGGCACATCTGTGTGACGGCCTGTCTGCTTGTCCTGGCCTCGCTCTGCTCAGAGGCTTTGCCGGTCAAGGGCACAGCCCAGACCTGACTGCTGGGAGTGGACTGGGGGCTGGGCAGCAACACCCGAGGGGCATCTTCCCGTCCCCTTCCTTCTTGTTCCTCTTTGCAAATGGCTGAGTTTTTTGTCCCCAAATCAGGGTATAACTGCTTTGGAGCCAAGAAGAGCTATAGCGTGATGGGGGAAGGTGGATATGAGACACCCAAGCAGAGGGGTCTGAGGGGCCCCCAAAACAGGTGCCATGAAGAGAACTTGGAGTCCACAATCCAAAGAGCTGGGGGTGAGTCCCGGGATCGTCCCTGACATGCTGTGTGACTTGGGGCACCTGACTGCCCCTCCGGGCCTCAGTTTGCTCACCTGGGAAATGGGGAGAACAATTCCCACCTCTCTGGGGGTGCAGCCTGAAACGAGGCACCAAGGGCAGGATGAGGTGTCACTGGGGCTCAGGACAGAAACCCCATCTTTGCCAGGGTTTGGGCCCAGGTGATCCCAGCCACAGGTCTCCCACCAGGGCTTCCAGGAGGGGACAGCACTTCCTCCAGATCAAGAATGTCCTCTCCTCCCTTGAGGGAAACCTCCCAACAGGTCAGAGCGTGTCCCCACCAATGGTCCCCTCAGGGTAGCAAGGTCTGAAGTGGCTCCTTCCTGTCTGTCCCCTCTTGTAAAGTGCGAGTGGCTTCCCTACTCGGTGACAGTGGTGACGGGGAGTGGGGGGTGTGCAGGGGGACGGTGTAGAGAGCATCTGAGGCGGGCCGAGGCAGGTGGCTGGGAGGATGCGCCAGCACCGCAGACGGGTGGGAGAACAGGCGGGGGTGGCACAGGGGACAGTGCCAACTGTTCCTGAGCCCGTGTGGCGGGTCCTCGGTGCTGGACCTGGGTCCTGGCTTCACGAAGGTGCGGGATTTCAAACTCTGGGAAGGTCAAGGTTGGAGAAGAGGGAGCAGTGCCCCAGCTGCTCCCTCTCCGGGGGCTCCCTCACGTGGGCTCTGCTGTCCCCCAGCTGCCTGGGATTCCCAGACCCTGGCGGAGGGATCCGAAGTCTGCACATGGGTGGGAGCCTTGGAACTTGCATCTTAAGTTGCAACCCAAGGGGTTCCAAGAGGCCACCCTGCCTCTGCCGGGGCCTGGGTGCAAGACCTGCTCGAGAGCCCAGCACGGGACACGCTGAACTCGCCCCTCCCCTTCTCCAAGGCTCCCCGTCTGTCTGTGGGGTGGGGGTTAGCCTCCGTCTTCCCAGATTTCCACTGACGGCTCCGTGACCGGCTGCCACAGGACGAGCCTCGGCCTGGGCTAGACACACAGGGGACACGTCGTCGGTGTGAGCGTCCCCAACACTCCAGTGCCATCATCAGCCCTAAGGTGCCTCATGGGAGAGTGTGGCTGCAGGTGAATTATTTCCCAGTTTGAACTCTGCTTCCCAGCTCTGCTCTGTACCCATGCCCAGCACTTAGCACCGTCTGGCTCAAAACAGGTGCTAAGTAAACACGCTTGGTGAATAAATGAATTAGTAATATCTGGGGCCGCACATAACACACATGCTCCCTTTGCTACCCATAGACCATCAGCTGAACCAATAGTAAATAAAATATTCAATAACATAAAAATTCTGATCTCTGACACATACATTCTCATATATGCTTGAGTGTGCTAAGCATTGTTATTCTTCACAACGACTTAGGGACATAGGTTCTAGTCTCTCCCGTTTTACAGATGGGGAAAAATGAGGCTCAGAGAGGAGGAAGGGAATTGCAGAGGAGCTGGGATTTGAACCTAGTCGCCCCACATAAGCCCTGGTGCTTCTCTTTCTGCTGGCGCTACATCCAGACTTCCTGTAGTCTGACCACACTCCCTTTAGTGGGGGTCCCTGGGGGGGCAGACAGCCCAGCTTAGCCCTCTTCCTCCACTTCTGCAGCCCCCACCCCAGGCTGGAGGCTCTTCTGTCTGTTCTTCAACCCATCACAGTTGCCTTGTTGGGCTGGGGATGTGACTGCCTTTCTAGAAGGTTCTGTTTCCGTTTTTCAGTTGCCAAATTTTCCTTTGCAGTTTCCTGTCTTCATTTTTGGCAGGACCCTTTGCACACGAACAGAAGGCCACTTCCTGGCTTCTCTCCCTGGGGCGGCTCGGAGCTGGGGATTCTGCTTCTGGGTGCCTGGGGCTTTCTTTAGAAGAGAGGAGGGGCCTGTGGTGAGCACTCCCGGGTGCATCCCATTCTCAGGGGCCACTGGGGCCTTTCGATCCCTTCCCCATGGGGCTGTGGTCAGCTGGGAGCCCATCCAGCTGCCTTGGTGTTCCCTTTGCCAAGGACCAGGCCGGGGCAGCAGGCAGGGGTGGGCCCACCCCGGGAAGAAGGAGAAACTCTGCTGTCCTGGGCGGGGCTGGGGGAGGCCACGCCTTGTCCACCCGCCCAGATGCCACCTCCTCCCTGCCCCTTCCGGCCTCTCCAGTAGCAGCTGGGCGCCTCCCAGGGGGCCGGATACAGGACTACCAGCGGTGCCCGGAAGAACATTTTATATTTACCAGTCGTGTATTTATTTTAATGAACATTTGGTGAAAAAACTCCATGAGCAATTAGTGCATTGGACCTTTGATTTCATGGTTAGAGTACTCCTCCCTTATCTGTGTGGGGTATGTTCGAAGACCACCAGTGGATGCTCGAAACTGTGACTAGTACTGAACCCTGCATACACCATGTATTTTCCTGTACGTACATACCTATGATAAAGTTATATTTATAAATTAAGCACAAGAAGAAATTAATAACGATAATTAATAGTAAAACAGAACAATTATAACATATCTTACTGTGCTGTACGCTACTGTGGACCTTCTGACGATTCGTCAAAATCTTAGGAATCAGAGGGGCACCTGGGTGGCTCAGTCAGTAGAGCATCCAACTCTTGATTTTGGCTCAGGTCATGATCCCAGGGTTGTGGGATTGAGCCCTGAATTGGACTCTGCACTGATCGTGGAGCCTGCTTAAGATTCTCTCTCTCTCTCTCTCTCTCTCTCTCTCTGTCCCTCTCCCTGGCTCGCACTTAAAAAAAAAAAAAGGAAGAAGAGGGAGGATCATCTGGCTTCCAAAGTGCAGTTGACCAAGGCTGACCGAGGTCATGGATGCAGGAAGACTGCTTAGGGGCAGACAAATTGAAAAGGGAGCCTATTTCGAGTCAATCTGAAGGGAGGTGGAGGGTGGAGGTGGTCAAAAGCACCAAGAGGCCAGAGAAACTACTGGAACTTGGGAGACACCAAAGAGGCCGTGAACTGGGTGTGAGATCCCTGGGGGTCCAGGCTGGCCCTGTCTGTGGCTAAGGGACCGTGGGCAGGCCACTGCTCCTGGCACCCCACTTGCCTCCTCTGTCTTGCAGGGCTGTGGAGAGGGGTAAACGGGTGAGAAAGGTGGAGTGCTGGCCCAGAGCCCAGCACGGGGTCAGCGCCCTGCTATGGTGGGTGCTTTTATTATTGTTAGCATTAGTACCCATGTTATCACCAGGGGCTGGTTTTAGGTGTGGGGACCAATGGCTTTTGTCAGGGAAGAGAGTTTGTCACCCAATGAACACAGCCCCCCACAAGCAGCCCCACCAAGGGTGCCCTCCTCATGCTTCACAGCTCCAGGCCAGGCAGGCCTGGGTGTGTGTCCAGCTTGGCCACCCTCTGTGGGGGCGACAGAGATTCTTGGAGCCACCGTGTCCTTGGTTGTGTCCAAGAGACCTACTACCCAGGGCTATGGCTGTGAGGAGCAACAAGGAAAGGCAGATTGAGACTCCAGAACAGTAGGGCTTCATATCCTGAGACATTTTGTCTTCACAGGGGGTGGAGATCTGCTGGTCAGGCAGGCACAGTTTGGTAAAATCTGGGGAATCATTTGGATCAGCTCTAAGTATTAGATGTCCTGTGTCGTACCTGACATGCTCATCCATCCATCCACGTATCCATCCATCCATGCATGCATCCATCTATGCATGCATCCATCCATGCATCCATCCATCCATCCATGCATCCATGCATCCATCCATCCATACATGCATCCATCTATCCATGCATCTATCCATGCATCCATCCATCCATGCATCCATCCATCCATGCATGCATCCATCTATCCATGCATCCATTCATCCATCCATGCATCCATCCATCCATGCATCCACGCATCCACGAATCTCATCCATCCACCTTCATGCTGCTCCAGCAGAGCAGAGAAACTGGTGTTGAGCACAG
>JAQQST010000682.1:0-14814 GCA_028646485.1 Cryptoprocta ferox
TGCTGATGCTAGTATTTCCAGCACTATGTTAAACAACAGTGGTGAGAGTGGACATCCCTGTCATGTTCCTGATATCCAGGGGAAAGCTCTCAGCTTTTCCCCATTGAGGATGATATTAGCTGTGGGCTTTTCATAATGGCTTTTATGATGTTTAAGTAAATTCCTTCTATCCTGACCCTCTCGAGGGTTTTTATTAAGAAAGGATGCTGTATTTTGTCAAATGCTTTTTCTGCATCTATCGACAGGATCATATGGTTTTTATCTTTTCTTTTGTTAATGATGTATCCCATTGATGGATTTGCGAATATTGAACCAGCCCTGTAATCCAGGAATGAATCCCACTTGATCATGATGGATTATTTTTTTTATATGCTGTTGAATTCGATTTGCTAGTATCTTGTTGAGTATTTTTGCATCTGTATTCATGAAGGATATTTGACTGTAGTTCTCTTTTATTCTAGGGTGTCTTTCTGGTTTGGGAATCAAAGTGATGCTGGCTTCATAGAATGAGTTAGGAAGTTTTCCTTCTATTTCTATTTTTTTGGAATAGCTTGAGAAGAATGGGTATTAACTCTGCTTTAAATGGTAAAATTCCCTTGGAAAGCCATCTGTTCCCGGGCTCTAATTCGTTGGGAGATTTTGATAACTGATTCAATTTCTTCACTGGCAATGGGTCCATTCAGATTTTCTATCTTTTCCCATTTGAATTTTCGTAGTGCGTGTGTTTAGGAATTTGTCCATTTCTTCTAGGTTGTCCAGTTTTTCAGCATATAATTTTTCATAGTAATCCCTGGTGATTGCTTGTATTTCTGCGGGATTGGTTGTAATAGATCCATTTTCATTCGTGATTTTGTCTATTTGGGTGTTCTCTCTTTTTTTTCTGAGGAGCCTGACTAGAGGTTTATCAATTTTCCAAAAAACCAGCTCTTGGTTTCATGGATCTGTTCAACTGTTTTTTTTTTTTTTTGGATTCTATATTGTTTATTTCTGCCCTGATCTTTATTATTTCTCTTCCTCTGCTGGGTTTGGGGTGCTCTTGCTGCTCCCCTTCCAGTACCTTTAGGTGATCTGTTAGATTTTGAATTTGCGCTTTTTCTAGTTTCTTGAACTAGTCCTGGATTGCAATATACTTTCCTCTTAGGACTGCCTTTGCTACATCCCAGAGAGTTTGGATTGTTGTATTTTAATTTTCATTTGTTTCCGTATATTTTTTAATTTCTTCTCTAATTGCCTGATTGGCCTAATCATTCTTTGGTAGGGTGGTTTTTAACTCCCATATTTTTGGAGGTTTTCCAGACATTTCCCTGTGATTGATTTCAAGTTTCATAGCATTGTGATCTGAAAGTGTGTATGGTATGATCTCAATTTGTTTATATTTATGAAGGGCTGCTTTATGACCCAGTATGTGATCTACCTTGGAGAATGTGCCATGTGCACTCGAGAAGAAAGTGAATTCCCTAGCCTCAGGATGCAGAGTTCTTAATATATCTGTCAAATCCATCTGTTCCAATGTGTCTTTCAGGTCCTTTGTTTCTTTAGTGATTTTCTGTCTGGTTGCTCTATCCATTACTGTTAGTGGAATATTCAAATCCCCTGCAATTAGCACATTCTTATCAATAAGATTGTTTCTCTTTGTGATTAATTGTTTTATGTATTTGGGTGCTCCCGAATTCGGCACATAGATGTTTATAAGTGTTATCTCTTCCTGATAGAAGACCCTATAATTGTTATATAATGTACTTCTTCATCTTTTGTTCCTGCCTTTACTTTAAAGTCCAGTTTGTCCGATACTAGTATGGCTACTCCGGCTTTCTTTTGACTACCAGTCGCATGATATATATTGCTCCATCCCCTTACTTTCAATCTAAAGGTGTCCTCAGGTCTAAGATGAGACAGCAAATAGGTGGATTTTGTTTTTTTATCCATTCTGCTACCCTCTGTCGTTTGATTGGAGCATTCAGTCCATTTACATTCAGTTTTATTATTGAAAAATATGAGTTTAGATTCCTTGTGTTCTCTGTAGGGTTCATGCTTGTAGTGGTGTCTCTGGTACCTTGTATTCCTTGGAATATTTCCCTCATAGAGTCCCTCTTAGGAGTTCCTGTAGGGCTGATTTGGTGGTGATAAATTGTCTCAATTTTTCTTTATTTGTGAAAACCTTTATCTCTCCTTCTATTCTGAATGACAGGCTTGCTGGATAAAGGATTCTTGGCTACATATTTTTTCTGTTCATTACATTGAAGATTTCCTGCCATTCCTTTCTGGCCTACCAAGTTTCAGTAGATAGGTCTGCCACTACTCTGATAGGTCTCCCTTGTATGTTAGGGCCCTTTTACCCCTAGCTGCTTTCAGAATTCTCTCTTTGTGTTTATATTTTGCTAGTTTCACTATGATATGTCATGCCAAAGGTCGATTCAAGTTATGTCTAAGGGGAGTTCTCTGTGCCTCTTGGATTTCAGTGTCTGTTTTTTTCCCCAGATTGGGGAAGTTCTTGGCTATAATTTGATGAAGCATCCGTCTTTTTTTCTTTCTTCTTCTTAAGGAATTCCTATGATATGGATATTGTTTCGTTTGATTGTATCACTCAGGTCTCAAATTCTCCTTCCGTACTCCTGGATCAATTTCTCTCTCTTTTTCTCGGCTTCCTCTTTTGCTATAACTGCGTCTTCTAATTCACTTATTCTCCTCTCTGCCTCTTCAATCCATGCAGTGGCAGACTCCATTTTGTTATGCACCTCATTTATAGCCTTTTTTAACTCGTCACAGCTATTTTGAAGGTCCCTATTCTTTGTATCAGCAGCTTCTTTGATGAATTCTATGCTTTTTTCAAGCCCAGTGATTAATTTTATGACAATTGTTCTAAATTCTTGCTCTGTTATGTTGCTTTTATCTGTTTTGAGCAGTTCTGTGGCTGTGACTTCTTCCTGGAATTTCTTTAGAGGAGAGTTCTTTCGTTTTGTCATTTTGGCTAGCTTTCTGTCTCTTGTCAGTTTTAAAAGCTTGTCATGCACTGTGCACCTGTTAGTATTGCTCTATTGAAGGAGGCTCATTGACTGTCCAGGGCCTGTCTGTTCAGGAAGTGTTCTTTTATGGTGTTTCTGGATTTCTCCTTTTGTGCCTTTGATTATTTTATTTCCCTACTCATTGATATTTGGTACTCTCCACCATGTGTACTGTGGATTGTTTCTTGGGGTAGCCCTGAATAGGATTAACAGACAGAGAAACGCATGGGGAACAAAAGCACGCAAACACAGACAAATCAACCAAACAAGGAAATCAAAAGGGGAAAGAGAAGAGAAGAGAAGAAAGAAAAGAAAAAGAAAGGAAAAGAAAAGAAAAAAAAGGGGGGGTGACAGTCTAGAAGTGTAAAAACCTGTGAAGGGGAGAGATAAGAATGAGATATGGGAAAATATATCTGGATGGCAAGAATTGATCTAATCACAGTAGTACATCAATGTTGTTCTTTCCTGGACTCCAGGGGGGGAAAGTAGAAAGGAAGGGGGGAAAAAAGGCAGCTCTCTAGTGCGGATTGGCGTGGTTTCGTGTAGATAGGTCAGTCTCAGGGGTTATTCTCTAAGGCCCCGCCTTGGTGGTTGCAGGGAGAAGAATGGTGGCGCCCCAAGCCCTTCTTGAACCAAGAGTTGCAAGCCACTCTTTTGAATCCGATCTCCCTGTCCCACAGGCAGGCCACGTTGTTTCTCCCAAGCCCTGCCTCGTTTCTAAATCCTAGTCCACGCACTTTAATGTTACTGCCCGAGATGAGATGTACTCCTGCAGCCGGGCGGCTTTCTAGTCGGGATTGAATAGGGGGACTGGGGAGCAGCTTTCTCCTGGCTCCACCTGGAATCTGCACCACCGAGCCCAAGGAAAAATTAACCAGCTAATGGGGACGAATTTCTCTCCCCGTGCCCAGCGGTTCTGTATGGGATGATAGTATCCCTCTCTGTCCCGGGCCAAGGTTTTTCTCTTCTCTAGAGACCACTCTATGAGCGTTTTCAGTCTCTCTTTCTCTTCCCATTGTCTCTCCGCCACTCTGCGTGGCTCTGTGCTGGGCTGAGACTCCCTCCCTTCAGAGCCTCCGGACCAGCCCGTTTTTATTTCTCTAGTTCGCATTCACCCAGGCACCTATGAGGCTGTCTTCTATTTGGACTCTGTGTGTTTTCCTCCCACTCTTGCAGATCAGACTATTGTGGCTTCAGTCCTCAGTTTGATAGTTGCGGACGGGTGAAGATTACAGAGCTCCCTGCTTCTCTGCCATCTTGCCCCTCCCCTGTTTTTTAATTTTTTTAATGTTTATTTAGATTTGAGAGACAGAGCATGAGAGGGGAATGGAGGGAGGGAGAGAGAGAGAGAGAGAGAGGGAGGGAGAGGGAGACACAAAATGTAAAGCAGACTCCGGCACAGAGCCCGACGTGGGGCTCGAACTCATGAACCATGAGATCTTGACGTGAGCCAAAGTCGAATGCTCAACCGACCCAACCTGTGGCACTTGGGCACCCCTACATTTTCTTTTTTTTTAAATTGAGGTGCAATGAACTTAGTGTTATGTAAGTTTCAAGCGTACAATATAGTGATCCAACAATTCTATACATTTCTCAGTGCTCATTAACATACCTGTAGTCTTAATCGGCTTTATCACCCCAACCTCCCATCCAGCAACCACCAATTTGTTCTCTGTATTTAAGAGTCGTGTTTTTTTGTTTCTTATTTTCCTTGCTTGCTAATTTGTTTTGTTTCTTTAATTCCACATATGAGTGAAACCATATAGTATTTGTCTTTCTCTGACTTACTTATTTCACTTATCATTATACACTCTAGGTCCATACATGTTATTGAAAATGGCTAGATTTCCATTTTGTATGGCTGAGTAATATTCTATTGTGAGTGTGTGTGTGTGTGTGTGTGTGTGTGTGTGTGTGTGCATACACCTTTTTAATCCATTTATCTATGGATAGATACTTGGATTGCTTCTTAGAAGCTGTACTAATCCTTGGAAACTGTACTAATGCTGCAATGAACATATATGTTATCAAATGAGCAGTTTTGTTTCCTTTGGGTAAATATCCAGCAGTAGAATTACTGGATTATTTGGTAATTCTATTTTTTATTTTTTGAGGAACCCCGATACTATTTTCCACAGACTGCACCAATTGACATTCTCACCAGCATTACCCTGATACCAAAACCAGATTAAGTCATTACAAAAAAGAAAACTGTAACCAGTATCTCTGAGGAACATGGATGTAAAAATCCTCAAAAAATATTAGTAAATCTAATCCAACAATACATATAAAAAATCATTCACCATGATCAAGTGGAATTCATCCCAGGGATGAAAGTGTGATTCAATATTCTCATATCAACATGATACATCACATCAAAAAAAAGGATAAAAAACATATGATCTTCTAACTAGATGCAGAAAAAGCATTTGACAAAGTATAACATTCATTCATGTTAATAACTTTCAACAAAATAGATTTGGGGGAACATACCTCAACATTATAATGGCCATATATGAAAAACCCACAGCCAAAATCATATTTTTTGGTGAAAATCTGAGAGATTTTCCTTTAAGATCTGAAATAAGGACAAGGATGTATACATTAATCACTTTTATTCAACATAGTACTGGAAGTCCTAGCCACAGCAATCAAACAAGAAAAAAATAAGAGATTCAAATTGGTACGAAGTAGTAAAACTTCCAATATTTGCAAATGACATGATACTATATATAGAAAACCCCGAAGGAGGCAAGATGGTGGAGAAATAGGGAGCTCCGTACTTCCCGCCAGCATCTCTCAAATGAAGAAGGGCTGAAGCCAAAGGACAATGAACTGCAAGAGTCTGGGAGGAAGAGACAGAATCCAGTAAGAAGACAGCCTCATAGGTGCATGATTGCGAACTGAGGAAGATAAAAGTGGACCAGGCACAGAGGGGAGGGAGCCCCCTCCACAGAGAGACGAGGGAAGAGAAAGAGTGGGTGAAACTGCTCATAGAACTGTACCTGGAGAAGAGAAAAAACTCGGCCCAGGATGGAGAGGGATCCAACCATCCCATCACTAACCACAGGGCTTTCGGAGACAGATCCTATCTCTAGCTGCGACACTTTCCTTGGGCTGGGTGTCCTGGTCCCAGTCAGAACTGCTCTACTACTCCCCCTACTCGATCCCCTGCTAGGAAGCTAGGAAGCAGCCCGGCCTGCAGATTACAGATTACATTCCGGGCGGTATCATTAATGTGTGCAGATTAAGATCTGGAAATGAGGTGGGGCTTGGGACATAGAACAAGGCCCATCCTGATGACGCCCACAGCATAAGGAGTGATTTGCAACACTTGGTTCGAGAAGGAACTGGGGTACTGCCATTTTTCTCCTCAAAACCACAAAGGTGGGGCATCAGGGAGCAGCCCGTGGGTCTCACAGTGAAGGCAAGATGTGCCTACACCAAACCATGCCCCTCCACCCTGGAAAGCTGACCAAGAATTTAGAACAATTGTCATAAAATTAATCGGTGGGCTTGAAAAAAGGCATGGAAGACACCAGAGGTGCTATTTTTACAAAGATTATGGACGTTAAAAATAGTCGTGATGAATTAAAAAATGCTATAAATGAGGTGCATAATAAAACATAGGTGGCCACTGCATGGATTGAAGAGAAAGAGAAGAGAATAGGTGAATTAGAAGACACAATTATAGAAAAAGAGGAAACCGAGAAATAGATAAATTGATCCAGGAACACAAAAGGAGAATTTGAGAACTGAGTGGAACAATCAGATGGAAGAATATCTGTATCATAGGAATTCCTGAATAAGGAGAAGAGAGAGAGAAAGGTGCTGAAATGGTGCTTCATCAAATTATAGCCAAGAACTTCCCCAGTCTGGGGAAAGAAACAGACATTGAAATCCAAGAGGCACAGAGAACTCCCCTTTGACGTAACTTGAATCGACCTTCGGCATGACATATCATAGTGAAACTAGCAAAATATAAACATAAAGAGAGAATTCTGAAAGCAGCTAGGGGTAAAAGGGCCCTAACATACAAGGGAGACCTATCAGAGTAGTGGCAGACCTATCTACTGAAACTTGGCAGGCCAGAAAGGAATGGCAGGAAATCTTCAATGTAATGAACAGAAAAAATATGTAGCCAAGAATCCTTTATCCAGCAAGCCTGTCATTCAGAATAGAAGGAGAGATAAAGGTTTTCACAAATAAATAAAAATTGAAAGAATTCATCACCACTAAACCAGCCCTACAAGAAATCCTAAGAGGGACTCTATGAGGGAAATATTCCAAGGAATACAAGGTACCAGAGACACCATTACAAGCATGAATCCTACAGAGAACACAATGACTCTAAACCCATATTTTTTAATAATAAAACTGAATGTAAATGGACTGAATGCCCCAATCAAAATACATAGGGTAGCAGAATGGATAAAAAAACAAAATCCATCTATTTGCTGTCTACAAGAGACTCATTTTAGACCTGAGGACACCTTCAGATTGAAAGTTAGGGGATGGAGCAATATCTATTATGCAACTGGAAGTCAAAAGAAAGCCTGAGTAGCCATACTTATATCAGACAAAGTGGACTTTAACGGAAAGGCGGTAACAAGAGATGAAGAAGGGCATTATATAATAATTACAGGGTCTATCCATCAGGAAGAGCTGACAATTATAAACATGTGCTCACTGAATTCGGGAACACCCAGATACACAAAACATTCACGTACAGAAACCATCTTATTGATAAGAATGTGCCACTTGCAGGGGATTTTAATATTCCACTTACAGCAATGGAGAGATCAACCAGACAGAAAATCACTAAAGAAACAATGGATCTGAACAACACATTGGAACAGATGGAATTGACAGATATATTTAGAACTCTACATCCTGAGGCTATGGAATTCACTTTCTTCTCCAGTGCACATGGTGTATTCTCCAAGATAGATCACATACTGAGTCATAAAGCAGCCCTCAATAAATATGAGTAATTGAGATCATACCATGTACACTTTCGATCACAATGCTATGAAACTTGAAATCAATCACAGGAAAATGTATGGAAATCCTCCAAAAACGTGGAGGTTAAATAACACTCTGCTAAGGAACGAATGGGCCAATCATGCAATTAGTGAAGAAATTTAAAACAATATAAGGAAACAAATGAAAATGAAATTACAACAATCCAAACTCTCTGGGACACAGCAAAGGCAGTACTAAGAGGAAAGTACATTGCACTCCAGGCCTATTTCAAGAGACTGGAAAAAGCACAAATATGAAATCTAACAGTACACCTAAAGTAACTAGAAGAAGAGCAGCAAGAGCATCTCAAACCCAGCAGAAGAAGAGAAAGAATTAAGATTAGGGCAGAAATAAACAATATAGAATCCAAAAAAAAAAAAAACAGTTGAACAGATCAATGAAACCAAGAGTTGGTTTTTTGAAAAAACAAACAAAATTGATAAACTTCTAGCCAGGCTTCTCAAAAAGAAAAGAGAGACCACCCAAATAGACAAAATCACGAATGAAAATGGATCTATTAAAACCAATCCCTCAGAAATACAAGCAATTATCAGAGAATACTATGAAAAATTATATGCCAACAAACTGGAAAACCTAGAACAAATGGACAAATTTGTCCACACACACACTACCAAAATTCAAACGGGAAGAGATAGAAAGTCTGAACAGACCCATCACTAGTGAAGAAATTGAATCAGTTATCAAAAATCTCCCAACAAATCAGAACCCTAGGCCAGATGGCTTCTCTGGGGAATTCTTCAAGACATTTAAAACAGAGTTAATATCCATTCCTGTCAAGCTATTCCAAAAAATAGAAATGGTAGGAAAACTTATGGACTCATTCTACAAAGCCAGCATAACTTTGATTCCCAATCTTGACAGAGACCCAAAAAAAATGAGAACTACAGGCCAATATCCTTGATAAATACAGATGTAAAAATCCTTAACAAGATACTTGCAAATCGAATTCAATAGCATAAAAAAGAATTATCCACCATGATAAAGAGGGATTCATTCCTGGGTTACAGGGCTGGTTCAGTATTCACAAATTAATATGATACATCACATTAACAAAAGATAAAATCCATATATTCCTGTTGATAGATGCAGAAAAAGCATTTGACAAAATACACCATCTTTTCTTAACAATGACCCTCGAGAAAGTCAGGATAGAAGGAACTTGATCATCATAAAAGCCATTTATGAGAAGCCCATAACTAATATCATCCTCAATGGGGAAAAACTGAGAGCTTTCCCCCTGAGATCAGGAACACGACAGGGATGTCCACTCTCACCCGTGTTGTTGAATATAATGCTGGAAATCCTAGCATCAGCAATCAGACAACAAAAGGAAATAAAAAGTATCAGAATTGGCAAAGATGAAGTCAAACTTTCACTTTTCGCAGATTACATGATACTCTACATGGAAAACCCAACAGACTCCACCAGAACCTACTAGAACTGATCCATGAATTCAGCAGAGTCGCAGGGTACAAAATCAATGTACAGAAATCATTGTATTTTTATACACCAATAATGAAGCAACAGAAAGAGAAATCAGGAAACTGATCCCATTCACAATTGCCCAAAAAAACATAAAATACCTAGGAATAAACCCAACCAAAGATTAAAAGATCTGTATAATGATAACTATAGAAAAGTTATGAAGGAAATTGAAGAAGACAGAAAGAAATGGAAAAACATTCCATGCTCATGTATCAGAAGAATAAATATTGTTAAAATGTCATTACTTCCCAAAGCAATCTACACATTCAATGCAATCCCAATCAAAATTGCACCAGCATTCTTCTCAAAGCTAGAACAAACAATCCTAAAATTTACATGGAACCACAAAAGACCCCAAATAGCCAAAGTAATATTTAAGAAGAAAACCAAAATGGGAGGCATCACAATCCCAGACTTTAGCCTCTACTACAAACCTGCCATCATCAAGACAGTATGGCATTGGCACAAAAACAGACACACAGACCAATGGAATAGAATGGAGTACCCAGAACTTGACCCACAAATGTATGGCCCATTAATCTTTGAGAAAGCAGGAAAGAGTATCTAATGGAAAAAAGCCTCTTTAACAGATGTTGTTGGGATAACTGGACAGCAACATGCAAAGGAATAAAACTAGACCACTTTCTTACACTATACACAAAAATAAACTCAAAATGGATGAAGGACCTGAATGTGAGACAGGAAACCTTCAAAACCCTAGAGGAGAAAGCACGAAACAGCCTCCTTGGCCTCAACGGCAGCAATTTCTTGCTCGATACATCCCCAAAGACAAGGGAATCAAGAGCAAAAATGAACTATTGGGACCTCATCATCAAGATAAAAAGCTTCTGCACTGCAAAGGAAACAATCAAGAAAACTAATAGGCAACCAACGGAATGGTTGCAAATGACATATTAGATAAAGGGCTAGTATACAAAATCTTTAAGGATCTCACCAATCTCCACAGCCAAAAAAAACAAAAATCCAGTGATCAAATGGGCAGAAGACATGGACAGACACTTCTCTAAAGAGGACATCCAGATGTCCATCAGACACATGAAATGATGCTCAGCATCAGTCATCATCAGGGAAATATAAATCAAAACCACACTGACATACCACCTCATGCTGGTCAGAGTGGCTAAAATGAACAAATCAGGAGACTATAGATGCTGGTGAGGATGTAGAGAAACGGGAACCGTCCTACACTGTTGGTGGAATGTAACCTGGTGCAGCCACTCTGGAAAACATTGTGGAAGTTCCTCCAAAAATTAACAATAGAACTCTCCTATGACCCCGCAAGAGCACTGCTAGGAATTTACCCAAGGGATACAGGGGTGCTCATAGGGGCCCTTGTACCCCAGTGTTCATAGCAGCACTTTCAACAATAGCCAAATCATGGAAAGAGACTAAATGTCCTCAGCTGACGAATGCATCAAGAAGATGTGGTTTATATATACAATGGAATACTTCATGGTAATGAGTAAGATCTGGCCATTTGTAGCAATGTGAACGGAACTCCAGGGTATGATGCTAAGCGAAATAAGTTAGGCAGAGAAGGACAGATATGATATGTTTTCACTTACAGGTGTAACAGGAGAAACTTAACAAAGGACCATGGGGGAGTTGAAGGGGGAAAATAGTTGGGGAGAGGTAGGAAGGCAAAACATGAGAGACTGTTGAATACTGAGAACAAACCAAGGGCTGATGGTGGTCGGGGAGATGGGAAGGGGGTAATGGGCATGGAGGAAGGCACTTCTTGGGATGAACACTGGGTGATATATAGAAACCAACTTGATAATAAAGTGTAAAAGAAAAAAAGAGTGAAGGGAATTAATGCGACAAAATAGAGTTGTCAGAAGTTGTGACAGAGTGGTAATTGCCTGTTTGAAAGCTTAGAAGATAGAGAGAATGCCACTTCTTATTGGAAGAATATGGCCATTAGGAGAAGCTTACAACAAGTAAGGATGAGAATTCTGATAACCATGAATTATCCTTTAGATACGTTCAGTTTGTTAATGATAAGAAATCTAGGTGGGACTGTCAATTAGAAAGAAGGAACTTGAGGGGTGCCGGGGTGGCTCAGTTGGTTAAACATCTGACACTTTGGCTTAGGTCATGATCTCATGGATTTGTGGGTTTGATCCCCACATTGGGTTCTACCCTGGCAGTGTGGAGCCTGCTTGGGATTCTCTCTCTCTCTCACCCTCTCTCTCTGCCCCTCCCCCACTTGTACTGTCTCTGTGTCTCACAAAATAAATGAAAAAGAGTCTGTTAAAAAAAATAAACAAGGAACTTGAAGCTGGGTACCCATGGTGAGGTCTGGAGCTTCTCCTTTGGCATTAATTGCACTGAGATGGTATTGAACCTAGGAGAGTTGATGAGCTTTTTAGACAACCAGAGTCATCTAAAGTTAAGTCTAAGAATTTAGAACAATGTTTTTAGGAAAAAATTCCTTACCTTGTACACATTGATGATTAAATAGGAAGGAAACCTGTCAAAGCCTGCCTCTTTGGAACACATAGTTGTTAGAGTCCAAGGTAAGGAATTTTGTCATCAGGGTTTCAATGTTTGTGTGTCCTTTTATTGATTATTTTTTAAAGGGGTGGCTCTGTAAGGGCACCTGGGTGGCTCAGTTGGTTAAGCGTCTGACTTTGACTTAGGTCGTGATCTCACAGTTTGTGGATTCGATCCCCACATCAGGCTCTGTGCTGACACCTAGGAGCCTGGAGCCTGTCTTTGGATTCTGTGTCTCCCTCTCTCTCTCTCTGCCTCTGCCCCGCTCACACTCTGTTTCTCTCTGAAAAAAAAATAAAATAAAACATTACAAAATTTAAAAAGAGAGTGGCTCTGTTGAGAGGGCTAGAAAAGCTCCCCCCCTGAATGCTTTAGGCCACTAATCAGAATTTTAACATACTTTATTTGCCTCTTAGAGTCTATTATAGGAGTTATAGGAAACTTAGGAATTTCAAACCAAAAGGAGAGAATTATAGCATGTCCACCTGATAAATGTATTTTGAATCAAATGCAACACAAATTACTGTCAGTCATATGTTGATTATGGTTCCACTGTGTAGGCAGGAGTATATATGGCTCTTTTCAACCTGAATCTTCATGAGGGAAGAATCTCTAGTGGGTAACATGATGGCAATCAAATCACATTTTCACTAGCCAGTATATATTAGCTAAATAGATGAATGAAACACAAAATAAGTATAGAACCAGGCCCAACATCAAAGTGTATGCTTTTTAACTCAAAGAACAAGAGCAGAAAAATGTGATTTAAGAATTTGAAATATACACACATAATCTGACGCATATGCCATAAAAAAAAGTATTGAAAAACATATAATAAAAGTAGAATAGTTAAGATACTGAATTTTTTGACCAGGTAAAATGGGGGAGAGTTGTACTAAGAGTACAGAAATTTATTCAGGAGTTTGGGGAAACATTTCTTTTCTGGATTATAAAAAAGAAAACAAAGTATTTGTCAACATTAGGTAAAATAATTCTATTTTATATATTTATGCATCTCTTATGTATATATAGATAAAGATTCTATATAAAATATAAATATGTATTATAATTATTTATACACACTGTGATAATATATATTTGAAGGAATAAATAATAATAAAATACTGGCCCCGATTCATTTATAGGGGAATGATAGACTTAATCACAAGTAAACTTAACTCGGCTCTTCTACTACTAACGGGAATTAATGAGATATAAGACAAAAAAGAAAGGTTATATTTTGGCAAGCAGGAAAGGGCAACATGGTTCAAAACTTTAACTCAACTAACGTTTAAGTGTGCACTTAACATTTAAAGGAAATAAAGTTTTGGAAGTATTACAGAGTAATTGGAGAAATGTAAAAAGTCGTTAAAAGTCCATGGTCTGTGTAGGAGAAATTCCTTCAGTTAACAGTGGCAGTCATCAGAAAGTGGATTTGTGATGTGTAAAAGATAAAGAAAAATCTTATTTGGTGACATAGTTACTGCTTTTCCCTTTGTTGTTTTCTTTGTGAACTTCTGCTCATGACATTTTCAAGGATGAAACCTTCATGCTGACTGAGATTTTATCTTTTAAAAACAAATCTTGAAATACTTGAAAGAAGATGCTCAGTAGTGACAAGTGGGAGGAAGAAATGGAAGGGATTCAACTTTATCTCCTGACAATTTGTCAGAATCTAAGTTGAATTTTAAATTTATAATTTCTAGCCTCTACTATTATGAACAGCTTTTCACTTATAGTATAAAGTGTGTATGAACTTGCCTTTGCAATTTATTTAGAGAATCCAAGTAGTGGTAGTATCACTAAGCCACCAAGAGTCAGAAGCTGTTTTAAATGTTTTAACTTTAAAACACTTGTGCAGTCCACATCAGTTCACCTGTATTTTTCTTGTTCTTGGTCCTAGCTACTGTTTCAGGTACCTAACTCTTTACAAAATCACTTACATTATGTGTTTTTAGGGATCTCTAGAAATATCTTATACATCCCATGAACTAAAGTTGTCAGCTACTATGTAGCACCTGTGGGTAATTTTCCTCATTTCCTGTTTTAGACCCTCTCCTAGGGATGACTGTATATGAGGAGAGGGGAGGAGTTTTCCTGTGGGGCACAACTATCCTGTGTACTGAAGCCCATTAGGTGCCAAGGGTATGGGGTGTTCTGTGGCAAAATACAGAAATATATGTTTCTTCCTTTCCCTTCTTTTATAATATACTTGATTAGAGGTGTACCAAAGCAGTGCTCATTGCTCCACTCCCCTTTCTATAGCCCTCAGACATTTGACTGTGTGGGGGGTGGGCAGGCTGGGCCTGGCAATATATCCAAGAAACACATATACTGCACTCAGAATCACCCCAATCCTTTTCAAAGTGCAAGCTTTCTTCCTGCATTTTATTTTATTTTATTTTTTTGGGTCCAAAACTTTTATTTTTTGTTTTTTTTAACTTTATAGTTTATTGTCAGGTTGGTTTCCATATAACACCCAGTGCTCTTCCCCACAAGTGACCTCCACCAAGACCATCACCCCCCATTACCTTTCCCCCTTCCCCTTCCCCCCTCAGTTTGTTTTCAGTATTCAAGAGTCTCTCCTGTTTTGTCTCCCTCCCTCTCCCTAACTCTTTTTCTTCCTTCCCCTCCCCATGGTCCTCTGTTGGGTTTCTCCTGTTAGACCTATGAGTGCGAACATATGGTATCTGTCCTTCTCTGCCTGACTTATTTCGCTTAGCATGACACCCTCGAGGTCCATCCACTTTGCTACGAATGGCCA